>WOVY01000555.1:0-163308 GCA_013436015.1 Rhipicephalus annulatus
TTAGATAACTTTACAATAAAAAGACGAATGTCTCAATGAATATATTTGATTTGATAGACGACCTTGCGTGCCTGTACATTGGTGACGTCTGTCACCACAGTCTTCTTGTCTGCATATATCAGCAAAATATTTCGCAGTTTCTACTGAAGTGAAGCTATCATACCTTTCTTTGAACGAGCTAATGAACTTGAACAGCTTCGGAAAGTGCAGACGAATTGATTCGTGAATGCGTATCTTGGAAAGTAAAGAAAGTTACGGAAAAGCCGTCCATAATGTTGGCATATTCAGAAAATTAAGCATTACTTTTAATTCTGAAAATATCTTTTCCCTTGGGGCTTCTTCTCTGACCCACAGCAACAGGAGCATCTGCTTAGTAGTTTTGCGAATTTCTAGAGACACAAGAAAGTTTGTTTGTTAGGTTTTTACTAATAGAATTCTACATTGGAATTCTGATTCATTTATTTATTTCAATTAATAGTTCTTTGTCTACTTTATTCGTAGCTAACCTCATGATTGTTCAATTTTATATTCCCTAGATGACTGAATAATTTTTTCTTCATAAAAGTTTGAAATTCCTTTTTCCTATTATATTAACCACCAGTTTAATGACCTATTTTACGTAGCGGGTATGAGCCACAACATAGGTACAAGCAAACAAGCAAGCGACATTTCGAGACCACTAGAGTGCTAACGGAGACGATAAAGTTTGAATATCGCGCCAGACATGCGTTGTGGTGTGCGTCGCTTTCGCATGATGGCAGCACCAGGTCTGAGTAAAGAAAGTTTGTCGGAGTGGCCGAAGGAGGTTACACAGTGGCCGTTGTTGCACGCAGGCACTCCGAGATTGTAACGCACTGTTTGCGATCTCTGAGACTTGGATTGTCGTCATGCGGTAGCAATCGGTTTGAATAGAGGGCGCTAGTGTGTGTTTTCTTGTTCCATTAGGCGTGCATCTGTATTATTCACACCCCGCTGAGTAAAAAAGTATGCAAATAAAAACAGCTCTCAGTAACTGCAGTCGCTTTACTCAGAAGAGTTTTATATTATTATTATTATTATTATTATTATTAGAATGACAGCAAGCATCCCCTTAGAGCTAAATGTAATGAGATCTTATAATTCATCTATGGTGAAATACAAATGGAGTGACATAAAGATGATGGCGGTAATGAGTTGCCATCTTCTCGAGACGAATAGGTACACATTGCCGAGTGCCAAGTTGGGTACCCCTGCTATACTTAGGTGGGGCAGGCAGGGCATAAATATTTTTCCTATCTTTTATTCTTCTCGTTTATTTTTTCCAAACAAACCAACTTTTTTGCCTTCTTTAGAAAACAGGTGACTTCATGCATGAATATGTTCAACTTTACTCAGTAAGTAGCCCTGAAAATTTTGCCAATTTCCGATAAGGGCTGACTGCTCCTTGGAATTACGAGGTCATCACCAAAAACACGGATCGGAGCGCGTATGCCGAAAAAAAACGTGTTTTCTACGTCCGTGCACGTTGTTTTCATAAATGGAACACAATTACTTTCATAAATGGAACACGGTCGCGATTGCCTTATACTGTGCGTAACAGGGTAAAAACAAACTTCAGAGACCTACATTCATTGCTTTCAGCTACTAAGAGTGCCCTTATGAAAACCACATATATTGTACAGAGAAAAATAAAAAAAACCGCTATGTGAAGTATACTTATAGTATCTTTGCGAATTAAGCTAAAGTTCTAAGTCAACAACCCGTTGACTACTTACTATGTTCACGGAAATTGTGACTCTGCTCTTTGAGCGATATCTCAGACTGACGTCACCGTTTTTAAACATGTGGGGGAGGTCCATCAGAAGGTGCGCGATATATATATATATATATATATATATATATATATATATATATATATATATATATATATATATATATTCCAGTAGATCCTCCGTCAGCGGTCACAACGTGGTTTATTTCGACGTTTCGGCCTAGAGTCTGGCCTTCATCAGAATATATATCAGGATATATATATATATATATATATATATATATATATATATATATATATATAATATATAGTGGGAGTAATATTTCAATGGGCCAGTTAGTCTTCGTGAAGGTATGGGATATGGCACAACGGGAGCGTTGTCAACAAGGATAAATATATTTATTTCCCAACAGTTTCGGGAGGGGTCCTCCCTTCATCAGGGGATGCGTTATACTGACATGAACTTCCAAACTTCGTTGCTGCCGCGTCCCTCTCGCCTTGAGAGATGTTTGCAAGAGTGAGAAGTAACTAAAAAAAGAAATAAAGCAAAAAAAGGAAAGAAAGAAGGCGAAAAAAAGAAGAAAGAAAGAAAGAAAGTGAAAAAGAGGAAGAACCACTGTCAACACTGAGAACGAAACCAACTGTCCGTGTACGTCCACATCCGGTTCTTATCACGTGCTGGTCAGTTCTCGACGTGTGTCGGGCCACCCAAGATTGTCGCCGCGGTGGCGGGAGGGATCCGTGACGGCGTGCGTAAAGAAAGGGTTTCCCCTTAATGGGTCGGTCGGCTCTTTACCTTTAATCTTCGTCCGTTTCCCTTGAAAACCCTTTCTTTACGCACGCCATCACGGACCCCTCCCGCCACCACAGCGACTTCCTCTTTTTTACTTTCTTTCTTTTCTTTCTTTTTTTCTTTTTTCCGTCTTTTTTCTTCCCTTCTTTTCTTTCTTTCTCTTTTTAGTTCCCTCTCACTCTCGCAAACATCTTTCAAGACGAGAGGGACGCGGCAGCAACGAAGTTTGGAAGTTCATGTCAGTATAACTCATCCCCTGATGAAGGGAGGACCCTCCCGAAACTGTTGGAAAATAAATATATTTATCCTTGTTGACAACGCTCCCGTTGTGCCATATACCATACATATATACATATATATATATATATATATATATATATATATATATATATATATATATATATATATATATATATATATATATATATATATATATATATATATATATTATAAGCTTTCATACCGCCAAAGCTCTCGAAAGCTTCAGTGCAAGGATTCTCACAGTAAGGTTCTGTATTGCAGCTTGGTCGTATGATTTACTTGGTCTGTTTTTTCTACATATTTACGTGAGTTATAATATCGTAAACATTTGTTGCCATGTTGTTTTTTCTACTGATCGCGTATGTGCCTGGCTTTACTCATGAACATGGAATATATTTGAGGAAGATCACCAATGATGTGATGAAGAAGCGGCTTGAATGTAAATTCCCAAAGGATAATTAAAGATAAGCGAAATACCAATGGGACATGTCCCGTTTATAACTTGTACAGGTGTTACTTGTGTGCGTGCATTTAGCTTGCACTAACAGCCTTCATTTTATTTCCTGTAACATAATCTGGCAATAAATTGCGTGCTGTCCACTGCATGTTTATGATGTTTATTTTTCACTACGATACTCTATTAAGGGAATGAAAGAAATCAAATAAATACACCTATCACCTTGTGTGGCACATACGTCTCCTCCAGAGCATACCCTGCTTCACATATCATCGGCAAACTTTTACCTGCAGTGTGATGAAGTTTGGTAATATACACTGGGGACTCTAAACATAGATTAATTTTGCTTATAGGCAATTAAAAAGTCATCTTGAGTCGAGAATTCAGAAAACTGCCACCGAAACTCATTTTTCTTGTATATATTCAAGTCTTCACTGCTTAATGCATTGTTTATCAACTAATAAAGGTGCTGGCTGCTAACCTTCTCCTGTTAGTGTTCTCTGCGTTAGATTAAAGTAGGCATAGCTTGTCACAGTCACAAATGTTCATTACGGGTTCTTACTTAGTGTTTCAGATCTTTCATTTCTGAAGTGCCTTGAGTGTTGACGAAGAAAGCGAATGTTTACTCGGCTTCGTTTGGCGGACACTGACGAAACAGCAAAGCTGGCGGCTTAGAAATGAAGCCTTCGCTTCACCAAATATTTTAGCTAGTCGAGAGGGATTTTAATGCAGTGGGGCTGAATGAAGTGAAATGAAGCGGGAATAAAGTGGACAAATGACGTGAGAGGACTGGCGGGAGTAGAAATAGTGGGCGTAGTGGTGGTGATTTGCGGGTGTCGCGATGAATAGGAGCGGTGAGGAGTGGCGCATATACGTAGTGGGATTTACTGGCCTACTGTGGCACATATCCGTTTACGATCTACGACCGGCCTCGGGCATAATTAAGGACAGCTTCACCGTCGCAACGATTTCACATTGCACTGCATCCCGCTAATTCGCAGTTAACAGTTAGGCTTAAATCACCAGCACCACATGGGCCAACCACAATTATGTAATCACGTCCGATAGCTCATCCTTTATATACTTACGCTCGTCGTCACGCAGCTTCACAGGTCGATCCGTCTCGAGAACGGTGGCGAGACCCATGGAACTCCTGGCCAACACTCTAAACCAGTGTTCGGAACGCAAGTCCAGATCACGAATGACGTAGCTGGTAATGTCGGCATCCAGAATGACGACAGGCACCCAGTCTTGGTCAGAGGGGTCGCGCTTCTCGACGATGTACGACAGGGCACGTACAACGTCCCGTGCCGGTGGTCCCCAGTTTAGTGTTACGGTATCCGGCGGTATCACGGTGATACCCCAAGGTTCGTCGTCGGTGTCGGTTATCCCAGAGTCTGCAGGAATCAGAATAGGGGAAATGCATTTGCGTAAAGTAGATTCTTTTACGTTTTGTTAAGCGCTTCATTATTCATAGTATACAATCTTCACCCAGAAAAAGTATAAAAAAGCATCATTGCGTAGCCACAGATTGGTAGCAAGCACCGAGGTCGGGCTAGATGTCACCAATCCACAGCTTCTGCAAGCACGAAAGACACGCATCACGGACGAAGAACGCAAAGAAAGCGCTTGTAATGTGTTCTTCATCCGTGATACGTGTATTTGTGCTTGCAGAAGCTATGGAGCAGATTACCAATTTTGAGTTCGTCAGTAGAATTCTCGCGTAATTATGAACCGGTACTCTCGTGCAGTAACATAGCTCATCCTTCTCTACAATGCTCATATGTCAAACAAAGTTCATTTGTACGGTAGCTTGAGAGCGCGAATGTAAGACATTATCTTTTCGGAGGCCAACCGATGCTTATGAGTAACAACTATATACACTGTTAAAGAAATAACGATTTCACCCTGTCCTGGAGAAGGATTGCTTCTTGTTTTACATACAACACAATGCAATATGCACGCTTCAGAGGTATTTGAACAGAATGCCTCGCAGAAATCCTAAACCAAAATGAATTGTTGCCACAGTACGATTCTATAAATGGAAAGCCATAATAAATGAAGCGCCAATACGAAAATGAAAATTCTAGCATATATACTCTTAGTTCTCATGTCACGCGCGCACCATATGGTCTCGGAGACTTAAAGCGACGCGTCCGGAATACCTACCTCCTTGCATTTGCTAATAGTCAATGTCAAGCAAAATCTTTCCGAGAAGGGCATTTGTTTCGATATATTCTGCTCTTTCCTCCCATTCAAATGGGATGTGTTCACATGATAGAAGGCTAGCTCTCAAAGGAGGAGTCAGCAAACCAGATGTGCAGGTGAGATCAAGAAGCTTGTGGGAATAAGGCAGCCACATGAACCCCAGTATCGGGTTAATTGCTGAAACGTGGAAGAAGCACGTGTCCTGCAGCGGGATAGTAAGACTGAGCGTAATGACGATGACGATTTCTCATCGTACCGTGCAAGTCAGCCGACGATGACGGTTCGGAGTGGTCCGCCATGTCAGATTTCTCGTCTTCTAAGCTCCCGTCGGAGGAGGTTACGTCTACGGGACCGTTCTTTGTCAGTTGCATATTGTCGTCTCGTGCCCTCGAAGCCCAAATGCCCATCCAGCAGCCACAGGAAGCCGCATCAGCACTCCGATGTCGTTGCGCCTCGCATCGTATCTACTGCGTTCTCTACAATGGTCCTATAGGATGAAAAAAAAAGAAAACAGCACTTTACGTCAATCCAGTGATCATATGGTGGCAAAGGTCTCTCTAAATATGCACAAAAATTGCCAAGCATTGGGTACAGTGGTTCAGTTGAGAAAAGTGCCTCCAGAGGCCACTGCAGAAGCCGGAATCGCGCGAGCGTTGCCCGCAGAAGTAACGAGGCAGACTCGAGAAGGCATTGACGAACCGTTTTCTTCCCGCTCCCCGTTTGCGCTCCCAAGCGTTGTAATCAAAAACTTTCTTTTTTAGCACCGTGAGCTGCTCTGGAACACCTCTGGAGATGTGGGCTTTGCAAGCAAAAAAAATTAAGGCCGACAAGAACGACTGAGAAACTAGCTTGGTTTTAGCTACACAGTGGAGTCGCATAAAGAATGCTTCACAGCCAATCTAAAACCGGGAGTCACTTTTGATGCCCCCTTTCTCTGCTTTTCAATTAAGGTCTACATATGCCAAAATGGTTTCTAAATTGAGCCAGCTTTCATAGGCTGTCTGGTAAAATTTTCAGACGGCCTGTGAATGTATACGTGCTTTGTGAAACATTATTAGAATTATGCCAATTATAATCATCATATATTGGCTTCTTATATCCTAAACCAAGAGCCATTTGAACATCATGTTTAGTTGGTGAAATATTTTTCTTCTGTGTGTATGCTTACATTCAGTTACGGCGCCACGTTTGGGCAGAATTCGAACACAGTAATCTCTGAAGCACCACTCCAGGCATCTCAATAACAATCAATGAGTGCGGCGACGCTTGTGGATCCGGCACCTTCTACAGGACTCTGTTTTCTTAATCTAACCTCTACAATTGAACGCCATAACTTCTCACTTCTTTTGAAAGCTCATGTCGAGTAGGGAGGTCTCTTCTGTTCCAGCACACCTCGGTTTTGTGTACTTCACCGGTATTCAGACTAAAAAATTGAGAGTTTCTCTCTCTCTTTTTTTTATCTTCATGAACTGTAGAAGTCGGTGCTTAAAGTACCTTTAAGATATCTGCGTAGTGTTTGAAGAAACCAATCCTGCATTTATTATAATGAAATGGAAGCTGCAGTATGAAGAAGAGAAAAGAGAGCCACATTAAAATAAATAAAAAGAAACGAAGATAATTCGGAAAGGTCTTCTCAAATCCCTCGCTGCCTTGAACGCATACAGATACACACAAAGCGCAGTACGAGAGCACTTGCAGACGAATTTCGTCTCCATAAGTTCCGGCGGAGACGACCCAGAATGAAATGGGACGACGCGACTTCCGGGATACTGCTCCGAAAACCGTGCCCTCACTGGTTTGTATCGCAAGCGTTCCACATCGCCTGACATTCGGTGCTTTCAGAACATACATTGCAGATAACCAACAATGCGACGTATCCACGTCAACGAACCCGTGTTTTTTTTCTTGATTTTATTCAAAAGGCCCTTGTGATGGCGACGTTCAAACTTGGCTGTCAGCGGAGCACGCACTCTCCAGAGCGCCAGACAGGAAACAGGAAACCAGTTAGCGTAGACATTTTCACTTTCTTCCCCCCCCCCCTTTTTTTTTGCCTGACAAGGTATAGAACTTCGATGCGCGTGCACTGAGTACCCTGACTGCTACCGGAAGTTGAACTGGCATATAATTACAGGTTCCACATCGTCGCACATGTTGATTCATCATTTCTGCAAATTATGATATTTAAATATGAAGGCTGTCACATACTTAACAATAGTATACTGCAATTTTAGCTGGATACCATGCTTTATGTTAATGCTTAAGTAGTATCTGATTAAATTGTTCAGAAGCTGACTTATGTGCCCGTATTGACGAGAAATGTTTATCTTTACCGCTCAGCGCAACCAGGACAGCCTGCAACTTCTTCGGTGCCTAGCGTCGAATTCTGAAGATGTCTCTTGTATTAGTTAGCCGCAAGTACATACCGTGAAAAAAAAAACGTTGTCCAGAAGTGTTGTCCAGTAAGAAAAGGATGCATAGCAAAAGGTGACTTACCCCGCGGTTGAGCCGGCGTCTCCGGGTCACATAAAAAAAAGAAACAATCTCCAGCCCGGCCAAGTCGGGGACGAACCATGTGTTTGGGGCGTGGACTGTGACGCAACGAATCACGTGGGTTCCGAAACGCGAGCGACGTAGCAGTCACGTGACCACACCCTTTCGCGGGCTCGGGGAGAGGTTTCTATTTTGGAAAACGGTGAGTCGGGGTCTCGGATTCTGAGCGAATACCGAGAGAAGGCCCGGTGGCAACCGGGCTTGGATGCCGCGCAGCTTGGCTGCTGCTCGTCGACGCCAACGCCGAGTCGACAAGTCGTGAGAGGTTCAGCGGGGAGGGTGGAGGGGTATAGCGAAGTCGGCTAGGAAGCATCGCTCCTCCGGGAGCAGGGATATATTTTGGGCGCCGGCCTGAAACCGTCCTCGACCCCATTCCGGGTCGCGACAAGCTGTTCGCCTCTGGCCCTAACATTGTACTCCGCACTCGCTCGGTCACGTATAGCCTTCCGGCTGAATGGAACGGAGCGCCCGAAGTGCACAGCTGGAGAAAAGGCCTTTACGCGCGCACATCGACGACGTAAGGACAGGGCCACCGCGGACGAAGCTGCGGACAAAGCCAAGGCCTTTTCCTGTTTTGCTCCGGTCCAACAATAATGAAGATAGAAGAAGTAACGGGGCACCTGCTAGCCATTGAAGCCAAACCTGGTAACGCTACACCAAAGGAGAATTCGGCTAACACCAGGAAGTGACGTACCACGCCATCTGATCCGTTAGAGATAACGTTTTTTAAAGACCAAACTTCCGAAACAACTATTACATTCAATTGTAATTCAATTCTCTATTTATCTTTTATACTGGAATGAAATAAAAAATCAGTGAGAGAAAGTTACTACAGTCAGTAGATTGACTACCCTTTTAGGACGACTCAATGGAGAGTGCATAGAACGTACGTCACTATAATAACACTCGAAAAACAAGGCGCACTATACAAAAGTCACTCAGGGGGTAGATTCTTCATTCGGGATTGAAAAAAAAAGCTATTGTGTTAGGGCCAAACAGTTTGCTCACGATGAAACAAAACTGCAGGATTGAGTCATCTAGAGCACAAGGATTGAGATAAAGAGGCTTGGAAGCATTTGGGCATGCTTATCATTAAGGAAGTTCTAGCGTAATGTCACACATGTGTGTACTTATATGCATGAACAATTTACAATAATTTACACCTTTTAGAGGTACCCAATTGCTTACTGATTTGCGAGGAAAAAAGGAAGCGGATAGTGGTTCAAAGGGTGCTGCGAGAACGACCAGCACTACGGATCATGTATTTGAAGCCACTCAAAGCACATTCATATTTGAATATATTGCAACAAGTAATTGAATAAAATATTTTTGTTTACAATACTGCCAACCTCTACTGAGACTATTGAAGGTGAGAAATTATTTTTTCTTTGCACTGTCGTACCACGGAAGTGAACTTGGCAGCAATCGTAAGTACCATTCCCGCATAGGAACTGCCGGCTATCGTCATAGTGAGTAAAGAGACATAAATGCCTTAAATGAGACAATAGATTGTGATCTGATATCTAAAATTTAAATGCAAGGCAGGCAGCTGTTTTTGGTGCGTGCCTCTTTGCTGGCAAAAGAATTCAGTTAAAGTTTGACGAATCCAGATGCAGTCGCCGTTGCCGGGATTCACACCCACGTCCTCGCACCACCTTTTAACGTCTAGGTCACAACGGCAGGTTTCCTTAATTGGACGTCTTGTATTCGTCTGCATAGCAGACTACACTGGTTCACCTTTATAACAAACGGCTGTCGGAAGCAATAATGTCGCAATAGATAAGATTGGGTCTGGCTGAATCCTGAAGTTAGGGCTGTCTGATTGGCTGTCTCCTAAACAGTTCGCATAAAAAGCAAACTATAGCATTTCTGAAACGAAAACTTTTACAATCGCTCCCCTACAAATACATCCAACGGCATGCTATAATTTAACCCGCAGGTCGCGGGATCAAATCCCGGCTTTGGCGGCTGCATTTCTGATGGAGGCGGAAACGTTGTAGGCCCGTGTACTCAGATTTGGGAGCACGTTAAAGAACCCCAGGTGGTCAAAATTTCCGGAGCCCTCCACTACGGCGTTTCTCATAATCAAATGTTGGTTTTGGGACGTTAAACCCCGCAAATCAGTCAATGCTATAATCTAGTCAGAACTGCAGTATCTAATATGTATCTATACATTTCGCCTACTAGCTGGCACGTGCTACACGTACCGTATTTCAACTGTGTGATAATGCACACCGGCTGAATGTGTTGTCCTCCTAATGCTGATGCCCTCATGACGAAGTATATGTCCCTTCATAAACAAAGCAGCAAACCTTGCCCTGTTTTAGAAAAAAATGCGGGTATTTTAAACAGTCAAACACCTATACAAACAGCAATTGCTACTAACGCACGGAGAGACACAATCTGAATCACCCACGAATTATTATTAAAATGTTTTGGTTTCGTCTGGCAAATCACACCAAATCTGTGGATCTGCTCCAAAAAAGCGAAGAAAACAAAACAAAACAGTAGCAGACGGGTGCTCAACACTTGATGGTGCCTACATACGCACAGTTGACGTTTTGATAAAATCACTATTTTTTCACCCGACCCCTACGAGCACCGACAGAACGTCGATGCTGCCGTTGTAGGGGCGGCCACTCCTCGTACTCTTCGGCGCGTTCGGCCATGTCCACGGGCTCCTGAAATTCGCGCCCGCGCCCATTGCTCTCATCCAAGAAGACGCCGTCAGCGGGAACAGCGACGAGCAAAGAGGGAGTCTTCTGGGAGGCGTTTTTCACGGTGCGTCCCGCAATGGCTTCTGCTTGCTGCCGCTGGTTCACGGCGTCGAGCTCCGCCGAGACGCGACGCACTTCGAACAGTGCCCCGGTGATGAAGAGGAAGCAGAACAGCGTCAACCCGATGGCGCCCCGACGGTTGAACGACGGCACGATGCCCTCGAGGTCTTCGGACACCAGAAACACTGTCCACTCGCCGAGCATGATCTTGACGGGTTGGTGTTGCTTGCTTACTTGTTCCTTGATTCTTGCTTCTTACCCACTGCGGGGGAGTGACCAGGACACCGGTGGTTAAGATAAGAATAAACATTTTTAATTGCAACGAAGTATAAGGAAAAACTCGGTCGGTTTCTTTCTTTTTTTTAACATACTGTCTTCACTATACAACTCTCCCAACACCCCCCCCCTTTTTTTTTCGTTGTAAGCAATAATGCAGTTATCGTCCATATGAGACTATATGTTCTCTTGGCCAATCCCCCAGAGTGGGTACAAGCCATGAATTAGAGATACAAACAAACAAACAAACAAACAAACAAACAAACAAACAAACAACAAACAAACAAACTCGGTCGCCTAGAGTATATACACAAAAAAATCGAAGAATGACCCCTTCATGCAGCACTAAAGATAAGAATAATGCCGTCATGCAGAAAGCATTCGACCATTGAGAAGAAATTCGAAGTACCAAATTTTCATCGGGAAATCAGTTAGTGCGAAACGAAAATCCAGTTTTTTCAGATACATTGTTCCTCTGTTAATTATGTCACTTTGGTCTTCTCTCTTTATTTTTCTCGAAAGGCTATTAAGCAAGAAGATAGTGGTGTAGATGATGACGATGTTTTCTGCTTTTCCGCATCTTCATTAACTGGGAACTTACTCTCCTTGATGATAATCTCTATACAGGCATATTTTATAAGAAATGCAGTTAAGCGACCTCCCCACCTCAAGGCTTATAAGTGAACCCTTAGATAGGAAGAGCGACCACAGCATACGTTGGTAGATTTTCTGAATTCATCTGCGCATCAGCTCTTATACCTGAATGCACTTTTCCACTGTGTGTTAAAATAAGTCTCCGACTGCTTAATCATGTTACCTTTAAATTGAGATCAAACAGCACTTGCTTGATTAGCGTTACAGTAGCGTAAAAGTGTAATGTGTTTGTGTCACTCTATACAAGCACCAATTAGATTAGTACGAGGCTTCTATAACATTGTCTTTATCACTAGCGCAAACATCAAGGAGCGTTCGCCAAACTTAGCAGCAAATTTTAGTGTTTTTATTATTGCAACAATTCAGTGAATGATGAGACGGTGATGACAGACGCGTGGACAAATGGGGAAGGGGAGGAAGGTTCAGAATGAAGTGAACAGGCAAGGGAGCATGCCCACTTTTCTTTGACTTTGTTCTATGCCGGCCTCGTGTTAACACATCAGCCCATTTGGCCGCGATAACAGGATCCACAATACACGAATTTCGCGCACTACCATCGTGGCACTATGAGCGCAGCACTTATCATTTTGTTGAATATAGCCACGCTATCCTTGTCTTTTGATAAATTTTCCTCAGACCTCCGTTTTGCACAGCGGAGCATTTGCTGCTCGTCTGCGCATATGCTACCAAGCAAGAACGATGGAGTGTTGAATAAAAACTTCAGATGACAGTCAACGCCTGTGCCGTCCATTCCTTTCTTTTTCTCTTCGTGCGCGGGCGCTATTTTAAAATGCAGAATAACTGCCCGTTTTTCGTTGATATTTTAACCGTAGACGAAGAAAAAGAGTCACGCACGAGGAGCCGCTGTTCACGTTCGGCGAGCTTAATGCAGCAATATCGATGCTCTGGGAAAATACACAAAAGTGTGTGACTTAAAAATACAATTATTCATAATTAACGTGTACAATAAAAATCATCTCAAAATTATTTTAGTTCTTACTAAATACTAATCATAAATTCAGTATGTATGATCCGCCAGACTCGTGGCCGATCCCTCAGAGTGGGTAGGGGCCAATGATCTAAGCATCATCATCATCATCATCATCATCATCATCATCATCATCATCATATCGTTGCTCGCGCGTCTCGGGCAGCGCGTTCTCATTCGATTTACTGGGGTCCTTGCTTGCGTCGAGAAGTACGGTGTCCCGAGACTCTCACAATGTCTTCGCCGCGTATCAGCTCGACGTCTGTGAAGAAAGGCACCTGTGCCACCGCGCCTAACGAGGTTCCCGCGAGATATGCTACTTCCGCAATACCACAGGGCTCCCTCAAGATCAGCTGTTGGCTGTTAGTGCTCACTGTAATGACTGTGGCGGTGTATATGATCTTGATGCCATCTTCGCGTAGACAGGTAAGTGCGTTCGAACTCTCTGCTGCGCTAGCCTTAAAAGAAACGAGCCAGTAATGTTTTGAAAAATGCGCGCAGTAACCCAAGTGGCAGTGTTCCAGGTTATTGGAATCCAATCGTGAGTGGCATATAAGGCTAGTCTTCACTTGTCAGCGTTGACTGCCGTGGTGGTACGTATAGGTAACGGCACGGTATCTGCCGTGGTGGAGCAGTGGTCAAGGTGCCCGGCTGCTGACGCGGAAGATGGTGGGTTTAATCTCGGCCGTGGCGGTCCGATTTTGATATTGGTGAAATAGTAGAGGCCAGTGGGCTGTGCGATTTCAGTGCACCATTCATGGCAGCGCACGTTGGAGAACACCAGATTGTCGAAATTTTCCGAGCCCTCCGCTACGGTGTTTCTTACATATATATGGCGGTTTTGAAACGTTAAACCCCAGATATTATTATATTATAATTATATTAGTATTATGTTGATACAGCGCGGAGTAGCTGACCCGTAAATGAGTAGTTCGATTCCGGTCGCGTCGGTTGCATTTAGAGGTAATATGGTAGAGGACCACCTACTGGTGCGACGGGAGTGCACGTTAAAAACACCAGATGATTGGAATTCGCAGAGCTCTCTTCTCCTGCAGATATTCCTAATCATATCATGGTTTGGGCTCTTATTTAGAGTCAGATATTCTTTTATGTATTGTACGAGATCATTGAAGCTGAATCTTGGCAGCAGTGGCATAAATTATTTTCTACGGTCGCTCTCAGTGTTTACCAAGAGAAATAAATATTTTGACTATATTTTGATATAGTACGCTAGTCTGCTAATCAACAAGACCGATTTAGCGTCGACGCGATGACGCTAACGTCATCGCGTCGACGCTAAATCGGTCTGTCAAGGCAAGTCGTCATGTCAAGACATTTTGAACGCTGTAGAGGTTCGTTATTTCTACTGTTAAAAAAGAAGACGCATTTAGAAAATCGTCGTCTCACAACACTAGACATCTTGCTTGCTTGGGTTTCTTCTTGAAATGTCAGCGCTTCTACTTTCCTATCAATACTACAAATCATCATAATTAATCATGGTTTGGGCTCGTAATTACCCAAACTTTATGTTTTATATTGTATGAGATAATTGGTCAACAGTGGAAGATATCTTCTGCGGTCACAGTCAGAAATTACCTGTATACTTAACTATTTTGATGTTTTCAATACTCGATATAGTGCGCTAATCTGTCCACAACAAGGACAATTTAGATGTGATACGATGCCATTCAGTGAAACTTGCGCCTGTCCCTGTCCCGTTTTTCTGTGTCTTTGTCTTTATTTACGCGCACCAACTTACCTTGAGATACGATGTCGTCAGAACCTCATGATGACGTCATGCAAGGCCAATGCCTTTACCCTAGAGGCTCGTCATTTATACGCTTTAGAAATAGGACATACTTAGAAGTAATTTTTTCTTGCCCACAAAGACTTGCTTCAGTTTCCTTTTCCTGAAAACTCAGTGGTCGGGACATTCCTATCATGAATGCACCGTCACACTGATAGCACGCTCTTCGTTCGTTAGCTCGAAGTTCCAGGTGTGAGGAGTTAGTGCAAAAAAAAAGACATGTGACATATAAGTGGTAATTAAGCTTGCATTGCTTTTGTAAGAACGAGTACGCCCCAAGTACGCTTTCTTTTAAAGCGCAGACTCACCCACCGCAGCTTTCTTTTTCAGAAGCACACCGTAGCGTACCTGTGGTATTTTAAGTGTAATGTGTTTGTACAACACCATAGAAGCGTGCTCACTCGCTCGCAGGATAGCCCGGTGGGCACCCTGATTGATTTGGACGATGACGAAGTGGGTCGCGACAGGGCCAGTGTCAACTTACGGCCGCCCGTACGTACCCCTGTGCCAGCCATAAGAGGACGGCTGGCATCGTCCAAGCACATTTCCACCACCGAGGCCATGGAAGCTGAATCCGACAGTGATGCCAGCGTGGCCGACAATACAACTGAAATGATGAATGCACCCCAGATTGTCGTTCGTAATGAGGTGCGAAACGTTTTTCTTTGACGCCCAAATTCTAGCAGTACCACGACATCTTGCGATTATTGTCAGTAGATAAAGTTTTTTATAGCTCTTCAAGTTTTTTCACAGAAGGTATTTTTTTCTTCACGTATGAAACAAACAATCGCGCAAAAATGTCCTAGTTGCATGGTACAGGACGATCAATTTTAATCGTAGCAACACACAGTTGTCCAAGACGGAGCACTCTACGTATTCAAGTCATGGAAACAGACAAGTTTTCGTATAGCCATGCATGTTTCACTTGTAATATAACTTGGCGGTAAGATAGAAAACATCGTCCTGATTGAAATGAGATGCTGAGGTCCAGAGAATAAAGTCTGACAAATTTTAAATAATGACGGGGTACCTAATGTATCTTGCAACGTGTACATTGACATTTTAAAGACAAAATACTTTAGCCTGCCATAAAAAAAAAAAACGATCTGCTGCTGAGAGTCGATGACAAGGAGTATAGTGTGAACATGAAAGGTACCATCAAGCAATGATATGCGTGAAATGTTGCATTTTTACATGAATGACTTCATTAGCAGTGGTATGGTCAACATATGACGTCCCGATGACGTCTTCTGATGTAATTGCACGGAATTGTCACTTGGTCCAGCGTATGCCGAGGCTAACGCAGTACAGCATCGCTAACGTGTGCATAAAGCTTCGGGCGTCGGGGGGAAGAAGCGTTATCTTAGAAAAAAAAATACATTTTTTTATTTTACAGTCACGTGGCCCCTGCACGGAGCAAGCACAGTTCGGCGTCTGCACGTACGAGAACAACCACGAATTCTTCTTCGACATCGAGAAGCAAGAGTGTCGTTCGAAAGCTCGGCAGCTGCCTCCCTCCTGCCTGGCTGGACAGAACCGGTTCAAGTCATTTAGAGACTGCAGGCTCGCTTGCATGGACCAGGTAAGGACACATCCACAGTCGCATATTTTTTTTTTTCAAAAGCATAACGCATAGCCTGCATATATATTCTGCTGCATGAAAAATGCAGTACTCCGCGTAAAGACTTTTGCTTTTACTTTACTGCATCGAACATTTCGAGAACGCTTACCGCTCTTCCATATAGTAAGATACATACGTAGTAGATTAAATCATCACAACGTCGTGCAAGAAACACGAAAATCTGCTTGAAGCTGTTTTGGTTCCCACACCAGAGTGCAAGCCTTCCTTTTAGTGATTTTCGTAAGAAGGTGCTGTAACTCCCAGCGACACTGGAAATGTCTGTCGTATTTTTAAAAGCGTTGCTCATGTATGAATGAACGCAATTGATATGCTGCTATCACTGAGGAACACTATTTTATAGCCCTGGGGTGGGTGCGCCAAAATGGGAAGTGGTTATATGCATGACGGTTGGCGAAATTCTACGAGTATCACTACTTTGCGAGTGTCAGCTGTTAGCCCGTGTCACATAGGAGGGCCAGTAACCTACGCCATGCCACTTCGTGGTTCTCTTTTGCCGGCAACACTATTGCCAGGGCGAGAGAGCTTTCATGTTTCGCCATAATTGGCAGCACCTTCGTCGCACAGTGCGTTGAGCAGCTTCTCTTGTTTCCTGCACGGCGTCGTACGCAGAGCGCTGCCCTTGTTTCCATTCAGCATGCACCTTATTTTTTTAAGTCTATGCGTCATCCTTATCACATTTCAGAGACCGTTTATCTTTTGTATTAGTCGAATTAGCTTGTGAGCAAGGGTATGGAAATTTCGATATTTCTAATAAAATCGAATATTTTTTCCAATTTGAAGCATATTCTATTCGAAAACTGCATAATTTAATTTTCCCGAATATTCGACCGTAATCTAATATGTGGTCAAACAGGGTAATATGCAGAAAAAATTGAATGTTCGAACAAATGACGACTGAAGAACATCACTTATCTTTGCTTACTAAAGCAGCAGAAATGCGTACACGTTAGATTAGACGTTGTACTTCGCGGTGGCTGCATACTATCATTCTGCGCGTAATAATGCTACATTCCCTGTATTGCCGGCGAGCCCCCCCCCCTTTTAACACAATAACTAAAAAATACGCGTGACAGTAACGTGCTTCGTGCCTGCACAATTTGTCTGTCCGGTCCGCTGAGGTGACAAGGACGTTTTCTTTATCACTATAGGTGTCTTGCGCACCATTTGTTGTACATTCGCGCTCTATGATATATACGCTAAATTACCGAATAAAAATGTCACCTAAACAATGTTACGAAGCTTGGAAAATAAATATTGCTAAAATTAGTTTGCGATTCTTTCTGCACTATAAACTGCACCTTTCTGCCCCGTTTGAGTACAAACTTTGTTTCTGGCATTACGTCACGGCTAGTACTAAATATTCAATATAGCTCATCCTTAATGACATGTTACTCACACTTCTGCTACATACATATAATGTTCGTTACACTTTTAGGCTGTTTTGGTAGACTGGTAGACACAAAGTACAGAAACAATCTATCCAGAATTTCGCTCTTCATTCGGCCGACGTTGTCTATACATTGCTTCTTTTTCTCAGCTTTCTACAACACGAAAAAATATAATCTTTTTCTGCGTTTATCTCTGCTTACTCTCGCTAACCATTATTCAAGCTATTTAGCTCTATGGTTGTGGATCAAGATGTCGTGAGCATTGACTGATATGTGAAGTTTAACGTCCCAAAACCACCATATGATTATGAAAGACGCCGTAGTGGAGGGTTCCGGAAAAGATGTCATGTGCACTGCAATCGTAATAATGCATGAAATAAATAGGAAATATGGTAAAAAAAATCTCATTCGTTCTAACACGTTCTTTGAAACTTCAGAAACGCTGATTATATAGGTGCTACATCGACCAAAGTATTTCGAAGCTATTGTAAATCACTTTTGTCGGGCGTGTCCATCATTTTCTTTATTTTCTCTTCCAGCCCAATCTCAATCTTAATACTCGTTAACGAAGCTGTTTCAGTATTAGATTGCTTTGTAAGTGTTTTATCCCAAGTTATGCTTCCATTTTTTTGTTTATTCTTTGAGGTAGCGCATGGTTTTGAACAACACAACTTCCTAAATAAATATCTGAATCGATTATTTCCTGGATGTCTTCATAAGTGAACAAAGCCTTGAACCCGAAAAAATCGTCACATAAAGTTATGGGAAGTATTTTTTCATTCAGGTTCCAGAACAAAGGTGCCAAGCCGAACCGCGGTACCAGAGCTGCGCACCAGAAGATATCGTGCGGCAGTGGTGGTACCTGAAGCGCGGACGATGTCACTTATGGAAGTTCCCAAATTCCAACTGTGTCTCACCAAGGTATGAGGAATACTCACCTACTGTATGATGACGCTCAGACCAATGCTAGCAGGCTGAAACAATATATATTTTATTTTGTGCGTATTTGCTTATTTTGAACTTGATAGTGATTTGTTGAAAGAGAATAAGGTATGTTGCCGGGATGCTTTGTGTTGATGATCACTGAAGTCAGGATCATACATCGCATATCCATCGAGTTGCTTGTTCTAGCTTGGCAGTGCAACAATAAATTGTGACATAGAAAAAAAATTATCGTTGCACACAGCCGATATATCTCTCTGAGCACTTGTTTAATGCAGCCAATATAAAGTAGTGTTTTCACATAAGAGGGCATTGGTATTGAGATCATCGTGAAGCAAAGAGATCATTTAAGCAGACAATAATTCTGCAATCACAGCAAGTGCACTAGAATATAGATTTTCACTTTGAAGGAATTTCAGCAAGAAAACTGAAGGCTTATATGTGCCACAATCTTAGCCTTTTTTCACAATAAGGACATTCGCTGTTCGTATTAACCGATAGTGGTGGCACACTCTACCACTTTTTTTTTCTTCCTGAACAGATTGGCCCTGTTCGAGAGCGAGGAAGACTGCCACAACCTGTGCGTGGCGGGAAAGCCCGTTGCTCGACATCCCTCCTGTACCGAGACCCCCGTGCAACACGTGTGCACGGCGCTCCATATGGTCTACCCGGTTCTGGCCAGGTCACACCAAAAAAGGTATGGATGTTCTCTCATGTTGTTTATTAATTACGATAGTCTTTCTAATTTTTGTCTGTCTGTCTGCACATCAGCTGTGTGTCCGCCCTTAACGATACCTTTAACGGCAACCAAAAGATACCCTAAACGGCGCACCCCATCCGCAGCGCCCACCAATTTTGCTGAAGTTTTAGCGTTCATACTTGTGCGATTGTCAATTGAAAAGCGATTATTGCGCATATATGAGACACCATAACAACACGCCAATAATATGCATGTGTGCCTTTATACTGAGATAGGCATACGTAATTATTTCTAAGAACCGTAGCGTTTATCACGCTGTGCTCATAATGCAACGCTTATAACACAAACTTGAAAGCAAGCGTTTCCAACGCTTTGCTAAGACGACACGATGGTGGCACGGACCCATCGCCTTGCCTTTTACGCCTTATCGCCTCCAAGATGGGCGCACACGCCACACGCTTCGTTTTCCAAGATAACTGCCAGATAGCGCTCATGTCTCACGTGTGACGTGACTCGATGCGCTCATTCGCCTCCGCTGCACGCTTGGAGCACTCTGACGCAACGCCTCAAGAATATAATTCACCGAATTTATTGCGCAGAACATCAAATAAACGTTTTAACGTGATAGCGTTAGAGAGCTCGTGTCACAGAAATTCCGCTTTCGGCGTCGGCCCCGATGGTTCTCACTTTCGTCTGTGCTTCTGTGAGCGAAAAAGCAAGTCACAGAGATTGCCACGGGAGGCCGCTACCTGTCCACGCGTGCGAACGCGATGACACTGAGTAAGTCGCGCATTCTAAAAAGAAAGTGCTCAAGGTCATGAGGCGCGGTAGTTTCTTTGCCCCTGCCACCCCTCCTTGCCTATCTTCCAGCGCTTTCGTCGGGACGAGAGAAGAGATAGCGCAATTGCAGCATGCGACAAACCTTTGTAAATCCGCTCGCACTGGACGGATTCTTAAAATTTTTGTGGCGTTGAATTTGTGAAGCAATAAGCTGTTCTAGCAAATTCATTCTATAGTTACTTGAAAAAGCGTTTAAGGGCCCTTCTAACTCATTTTGTTCGACAGGTGTCACGACAAAAACTAGCCCATTCGGCAATTTGTAGGCGCATTTGGTAAGCCTCAAACTACGCCGAAAAAGGTCGGGATAGTGCAGCCATCGCCGCTAAAAACACACAGGAACTTTCAAGCAGCTCTAAAAATGGACAGTTATGTTCATATAGCGGAAAGCATATCCTCCCTTTCCAGAAGGGTTGATCAAGCAAACAGCATAGGCTAGATAATGTGTTGCTATCTCGGAGGCATGATGAGACTCTTTCTGGCCTCCGATACGGCGAGCGCGCGGCGTGTATCTTGGAGGCCGTGCGACTCTTGCTTTATTTAAAAAAAACCTGCATGTACCATTCACGCGCACGCTGGTACGATCTACTGTGTGCGTGTCTGTGATTGTAACAAAACATATTAATAAGTAACCACTTAGTGGTTGAAGGGTGCCATAGTGGCCAAATTTTGCTATCGCATTCTACTCTTAAAAGCGAAGCTTAAGGGTCCCCAAATTTTAGTGCACTCTCTCCAGACGCAAGCCTATCGTCTGTCGACGACATTTGCAGTGTAACATGCAGATAGGGAACCATTTTTTATAAGAACTGTACGTAACGCGTTGTAGGTAAGCAAGTGCATTTTAATGCGATAGATTTAAAGAGTTCTTTTTGCGGAAATTCTGATGTTGGCATCGTCGGTTGTGAGCCAAAAATCATTTCTTTTGTGACCGAGAAATTGAGAAACGTGTAAATAAAATAAATACAAAAAAATTTTGGGTGTGAGTGGGGTTCGAACCCGGGATGTTTACGTTGAAAGCGGATGTACTGCAGCACAGCCGTGCCCCCGCTTGTGAATACAGTGAAAATAACTCTCTCTGCTTGGAAATGCAGTGAAAGTAACTTTCATGCTTTACAAACACACACGCTCTGCATTGTGCTTCACGATACAACATATAATCTTGCCGTAATAACGCGTGCCCCGCCGCGGTGGTCTAGTGGCTAAGGTACTCGGCTGCTGGCCCGCAGGTCACGGGATCGAATCCCGGCTACGGCAGTTGCAATTTAGATGGAGGCGAAAATACTGTAGGCCGTGTGCTAAGATTTGGGTGCAGGTTACAGAACCCCAGGTGGTCGAAATTTCCGGAGCCCTACACTACGGCGGCTCTCATTATCATATGGTGGTTTTGGGACGTTAAACCCCGCATATCGATCAATCAACCATCGGGCATCAGAACATGGGATTATCATAATGAGTTCTCTGTTTGAAGTCAGTCATCCACTTCAAAGCGCACACACGTTACGACCACACACGTTAAGGCCACGTAGTTGGTGCATAGCAAGTTTGAAAAGATTTCATACGCTCATAAGGCACAACTTAAGGCTTTGGGCCAGTGAGCTTGCCGGCTCTAGCATCATTTACTGGGGTGCCTGCTTTTACCTTCTGTAGAAGTGTTTCAAACAGATACATAAGTACAGAATGAAGGTGCCCAGATTTAGTGAGCCTAATCAACTGTCTGTCAAACTTGCCCTAGTAGCCACTCTTCTGATGTCCTTCAAAACTTACCGACTTGTTCTCATAAGACCTCTTGAGGGCCAACCCCAGGCAGAGTGTAGCAAAGGCTCTTTTACTGACTTTAGGTGAGCGGGGTCGTATGGTAAACGTTATTTTTTAGGGCGTCGTAACACCAGCATACATTATCTTTTGAAAGCGCAAGATTTAGGTCAAGGCACAAGCGTGCTTACAATGTGTGCTGAGCGTTTCCGTGTCTCTTATGTGTCTCTGTTATACGCCATGATTATTAGGAAGAACCAGCTAGCCCAATAATGAGACCCTCTGCAGGGTTTTCATGACAGACCGACCACCTTAGCTTATGTTATGTTGTTGCCAGTCATCGGTGCGTCTCATTATCCACAGCTCTCGCAGTGTTATATTATAACAGTTATTATAGCATATTCTGGGTCGTAGTACAATGTAAAATTAAGAGAAGCTATGACATGCCTCTATACTCGAATCGTGTGTACACGGCGTACTCCTTTACATGATAACACGAGCAATGCTTAATTTTTCGCTACAGACTCACCTGCGTCCAGACAGACCATTCGGAACCCAAGTGCCTGACGGGATCTAATCGGTTTCGCACTGAGGAGGCCTGTCGGGAAGCATGCCTGCAGACTTGACAGTCCTGCTTCATCTGACGTCGCTGATGAACTTTTTGCGCGTTAAAGCATTAGGCATAATAAACGAACACTGACCGAGGAATCTCTTTCTATTATCTACATGACACTTTTTCGCATTATTCCATGTCATAGGTTTGTAGGTACATGTCGGGTAACTGAAGCCGGCAATACTGGCAATACTCGTGGGACAATCTAAGTTAAAACGCTTTCTTGCATCACACTGCATATTTCAGTTATTGTTTCATGGTAGAGAAAAACTGGAATAGGAGAAAGACGACTGCTAGTGAAATAAGTGAGGCTGGTACATCAAGGTACTCGGTGTATTGGCTTAACTTCTGTTCTGCCAAGAAAACTAAAATCTCCTGAATTTTGCAATAGATGTTTATATCAAATTTTCAAGTGATTCACTTAGAAGTCACGCACTTTTTACGTAGCATTTGTGTAAATAGATGTACTGTGTTCTCTACGCATACAGTAACTTATGGGTCACAGCGTCGTATGTGCCTTTTTCTAACCGACCTCCAGCTTTGGCAAGATAACAAGGGTGCCTCTGCAGTCAGTGCTACGTAGGCGATATGTCAGACTGGCAGCAGAGGAGACCTTGTTGATAGGTAAGAGACGCGTAGAGAGCGCGCTATCAGGGACTAGGAGGGATGAATAATAAAGTGCAGTTCATGCCTGAACTTAAGATGCAGCTTATGCACTTGCCGAATCTACTTAGAGGACTAAAGTACGTAAGATGCACCTATCCTGCACAAAAAAAGTCCTTCGGATTGTTTCCTTCGTTGGCTGTGTATGTGCCCCATTTCTGGTTTTATCAATGCACCATCATAATGTTTTCTTAAGATTTCCCTTTAATCGCTCCCTGTCTTGGTTGACACTAAGCTCTGTAGATAGACATCCCTAATGAGAGACATACCTGTCGTTCCAAAGGAATGTTTGCGTTACCTTAATAAGACGGTGTTCAATACGAGTGCCTAATTGAAACGATCAACCCAGTACAGGCACTCACATGCGCTCAAAAAATAATGACAACGGTTCTGAAAAAAATTACCTTTATTTGCTCTTCATGACACTATGTGTAACAGTGAGTTCTCGCAGATGACAACGTGCTTATCGCCCTCGCAAGTACAAAATATATAAAGCTACTCTTCCACTTGGCTCGCTAAAACGCTCTACGGAGAAAACTCAACATGGCGACGTCACAAATGCACGACTGTTTCACGCACACACATACACACGCACACTGTGTTTAAGTCCTCCAACCTTACTCGGGGATGAGAATTAAATATTGTGTGTCCCGTTGGCTTGCTTCATGGTTCGCGCAGTGGAAGCCATTATTTCTTTTTTTTGTTTCGTCTTGCTTCGCAACATGGCACATATTAGTAAGTACTCGTACATTCGTTCATTAAAAAGTGTGACCGGTATGAAAAAGCCTTTGGTGGTGAACACTATAGACAAAGCGGAAAAGCATGATTCTGGTGACGACAAAAAAAATAAAATATATAGGTGCGAAAAGGTAAATGCACGTTTACTTAATGTTGTGTTTGTGACTCGTATTGTCATTGTTCCGTTCGTTCGAAAAAAAAAGGCGCGAGCAAAATATAAAAATAAATGTTGAATAAAAATGATGATTGATGTTTACTAGCACGACGCCACGAGGGAGTAGGGCACAGAGTTGCTGTTTTCTGTAAAAAAAAAAAGGAAAGCCACAATGTAAATACGTGGTAATGTACTTAGACAAAAGTTAAGACGCACCCACACTCCGCTACAAGTATATTGTGCCGGTTACACAAGGGTTAGTTTTCTTCCGCAGACACTGATTGCAGATAAATGACCTGTGATTTACATAAAAAGCCGTTTTAGCGTGAAAGAAAGTAAAACAATAGGAACAGACTTAGGATAGGTTCGTTGCTGCCAAGTTTTACTAGCTTCTTAGTATTTTTACTAATAAGAATATTTGCCGTTTCGGTAAGTTTCTGATTCAACCGTTCAAATGCTTTTATGTCACTTTTCATCTCAATGAGTGTGATAATTAGGAGTTTTAACTATGCATTATACTTCCCTAAATTTAATAAGCTAAATTCACTTATAACCAGGATACGCGTGGAAATAACCAGGATACGTGTGGAAGCGTAACTTCGAATGAGAATCATAATGTATACATTTTTTGTCTTAGAATAAAAAAACTGCCACAAAAAATAAGAGACGGGCAATAGAAAGGTTCATGCACCGTTGAAAACGCGAGGCATACATATGACACACGCATTCACGTATCTTACATTCGGTTAAGTGCATTTACCTTGCTCGTAATAGTCGTAGACCTTCACTGTGGCGGGCTTCGCGTCTTCAATGGCAAACTCGCGGTGAAGGCGAACGTCGAAGCACTTGTTCTCTGACGTTATCTGAAATAAAAACAAGTAATAACACTTGGCGAAAATTCATTTGTAGGTAAAGGTTCGATTTTAGAGCCATATTCATTCCTGACAGAACACGATGAACAGATACATTGCATATAATACCCATGGACACTGTTCCTGCTCGTGTAGTCAACATTATATGAGAAAACAAAGGCCTGCACAAAGAGATTTTGCAGTAGAATGATTCGCAAGGGAACTCAATTGTCGATTGCGATGCGGGAGATATTCTACGCGAAGCTAGTAGGTCAATAAAAAACAGGATTTATGAGCCGTAACGTTTGCGAGTTAGGCCCCAGAAAGCTATCGACATTGATATATCCTCAGTTCCGAATCTGAATTCCATCGCTATTATTGGCTTCGTTATAAACTGCGCAAGTCCATATATGACACATTTTTCTCGTACCAAAAAAAAAAACCTTTTCAATTTTTTTAATGTATGCGCAACAGGTTAGTTTCCATTTTGTTTTACACGATCTTTTGATTTGTTCGTTTCATTTTCATTATTATTTTCGATTAATGCAGTAGTGAACAGGGCCCGAATTCACGAAAACAAAACTTGCGTTATAATTGCACGTATATTTAATTTTGACTTACGTTGACAATTGGCTTATTATTACCAGCCACACGACGACAAGAATAACTTATGAAGGAGAGAGAGAGAGAAACGAGAAAAGAGGAAGGCAGGGAGGTTAACCAGATGCTAGTATCCGGTATGCTACCCTACACTGGGGTTGGGGAATAGGGGGTTGAAAGAGAAAGGGGGAGTTAAAAAAATAAATAAGAGAAAAACACCGACACACACGCACACACAAAATCAGTTCACTCAGAGGCGTTCCGACAGGCCAGTAGTTCGTAAGAAGCCCAGTAGCGCTTGCACGGCTTTCTTCTGTGACGATGAGTCATGACGATGGCGCAATATCCTTTCTTCTGACAGCGGCTGGTCATCTAACCTGTTTAGTTTATTAGAAAGGTGTTGTCTCTCCAGGTTGTATTTCGGGCAGTCACACAGTATATGTCGAATTGTTTCTTCATCTCCACAGTGTGCACAGTCGGCGGTGTCGGCCATACCTATGCGGAACGCGTACGCACGGGTAAACGCGACCCCCACCCATAGTCTGCACAGAGCAGTAGCGTCGCCTCGTCGAATTTTTGTTGGAAGCTGCATGCTTAACGTTGGATCAAGGGATCGTAATCTTGCATGCGTAAAGAGAGGCTCATTCCAAAGAGCCATGGAGCGTTGGCGAGCAAGCATGCGGAGCCTCCTAGCAGCGTCCGTTCTTGATAAAGGTATTGACTGGTCGTTGTTTTCTGTATGGGCTGAACGGGCTGCTTGATCAGCTCGTTCGTTACCGATAATTCCACAGTGGCTTGGCAACCACTGAAATATAACGTGGTGCCCTTTCTCTGTTATGTGGTGTAGCATTTCTGCTGTTTCAAATACCAACTGCTCATGTGGACCACGGCGTAAATTTGACAGAAGTGACTGCAGTGCCGCCTTGCAGTCGCAAAAAATCGTCCACCGTTGCGTGCTTTGGTCGTTAATAAAACGTAGCGCAGCGCGAAGCGCTGCAAGCTCTGCTGCCGTTGTTGTGGTTGCATGAGCTGTCCTGAATTTAATGGTTGTGGCGTGCGTTGGAATAACGAGCGCCGCAGTTGAGCTGTTTGGCAGGACGGAGCCGTCGGTGTAGACGTGGGTGCAGTCTTGGTACTTCTCGTAAAGCAGAAGTAATGCGAGCTGCTTGAGGGCTGGTATTGAGAAATCACCTTTTTTCTGGATGCCTGGTATTGTCAGGTAGATGACTGGCTGTTTGAGGCACCATGGAGGAATTGAAGGTCTCGCCGCGGGCGTAAAACCAGTTGGTAGGAAGTCACCATGTGTAGTTATTGTTCTACAAAAGGAAGTATGAGGGCTATCCACTGGTAGAGAGGCTAGGTGGTGATGGGGATTCCGGGCCACATGCCTTATGTGTATCCTCAAAGCTTCAATTTGAATATGGGTCTGCACGAGGTGGTCTTTGGCTATAGCTATAGTCGCCATTGTTGAGGCACCCTGAGGCAGACCTAGACATATTCGAAGCGCCTGTGCCTGAACGCTTTGTATCATGCGTCGACTTGTTTTACTGGCGTTTGATAATGCAGGCAGACTGTATCGTAAAAAGCCAAGGAAAAGCACCGTGTACAGTCGTAACCCCCTACTTACCGAGAAATCAAGGTAAATGCTTGAGAACGCAGACGCTACGATAGGACACTCGAAAATTATCTCTATTACGCCAGACATACCACTTGCAATTAATCTCTAGTAATCAAACTGGCTGCACTAAATAAAGAATCTTCTGTTATCAAGAGACGTAATAAAATGCTGCTTCTTCGTTTCTGTTCGATATATAGACTAAAGAACCCCCGGACGTTACTATGGGGAATGGCACTAGTGATTCAAAAGTTCAATTTTTATCTGATTAAACTGGTCAGGTTGTGCCTTCTAGCGGAGTCCAGTTTAACCAAGCAGGCTTATTATCTCGGAGGCCATGGCTAAAAATTGTACAATGACCGTTGTTGCTGCTGTGGCTCCCGGTGTATGTTCACTCCGCTGCTACTGGTGTCGGCGGCCACGAAGTAAAGCCGAGCAACGTTGTGCAAGGCAACAATGACGTGAGACGGCCACTTTCAGACGAGCGATTTGAAGTGCGCTAATGCGACGCCAACCGCTAAAACGTGATTTTTTTTTTCAAATTAAGGACTCCTTTGGCACAAATGTAGCAATACTAGGTTTTTGGAACATTATTTCAGCTATCAACAGTGACTTAATATTTGCCTTTAGTGTCCCTTTAAGTTGGTCTGAGATGTTCACAATATTATTCAATAAGTGAAGCAGAGCATCTAAAATGAACTGCAGTGCGCACTCGAAGTGCAAGTTCATTCTTCATGTTTGCCTAATAGCCGGTGTCTTACCTCCTCAAAGTAGAAGTTCACTTGGTTCTTCTCAACTTCGTGCCTCTTCAGCTTGACGTCTTTCTCACGGTATAGCTGCAAAGAAAGCAGCATCACACCATTTCATGCCGTATCTCAGTGAGAATTTGTGGGATTCTGAACGCATAATAACATTATTTTGCCACTCCTTTAATTCAATACTACTTTTCCTGGAATCCTGTAATATTGTTATACTTTACGACCTTTCAGCCTCTTTCCTTAAGTAACACCACTTCATGCATTTGTGTTCCACAGCCCTTAACTTACGTGTCATAGTTACATCGCAGGCAGTAAGGGTTTAGCGAATAGTTCGGACATAATTTCTCACCCATTGCGGTTGACGCTTTGTTCGAGTAAGCAAAGGATACAGGATTAGCCTCTGTTTCAGAACTTGTAGTTATTGAAATACGCATTGATATCTGTGGAAAACTGAACTAATGCAGATCAACAACGTTCCATGCCTTGCACTAAGATGAAAAATCGCACGCTTAAAATTTCTTTACCTACTTTGAAATCGGAAACTAGTGATTAACCCCTGACCCTACCTTTTTATCTTCAACATCAGGACTTACTCGCCACCATCATCCAGATTCAATGACAACATATTTTAGGCGAACAGATTTATTCAGACTTTTTTTCTTTCTGTCGCAATGTAACAGATTGGTATAATTCCTTGTTTACCTTCTATCACAGTGTGATGGTTTAAAGCTGAATTAACTATGTTTATGTTTGCTGTGTTAGTTTGTGTTTTCAACTTCACTCTGCTTGAACCTGTATAAATCTTGTAGTATTGAATAAAAAGAAGAAAAGTGGAATCAAATACTTTTATAATATGACCCATATACGATATATGAGAAAGAACTTCTTCAATCTTTCAAACGGGCATGTTATGTGACGCTTTGTTAAATTTCCTCCACCCGTTTCCTCTTCCTCCGCTTTGATTATCTTCACTGTACCGGCTGTTGATATAAATATCACAACTGTGGCTCGCTAGCTGAAATGATCATCAGATCCCGAGTATAATTTATTATAATTGCAGTAGCCAATAACTCCAGACTCTGAAGTGAATTTATAAAAATACATCGGTCACTGCTGAATATTCAGAGTAGATTAAGCGAGTGCCAATACGTACGCTGTAAATGTGATCCTCGTCAGGGATGTAGCCGGAAACCAGCTTCAGCTCCAGTACTGCCATGTTAGAGGGCTGCTCGCCATCGTATCTGGTGAAATCATAAAAATAGATCCATCAGATAACTGTGTCAAACTTCTCGGCTGTCTCGTTTCACTGACGGCAAAAAGATCAGTAAATTGAAAATGAATTGAAAATATATAACGGGAACAAGTTTACGCATTTCACTTTTCTGGAAAGTTCATGTAAGCACAGGGAATGTGCATACCTAATGCAGATATTGAGCTTGTGGTCGTTGCAGTCTGTTGCTTCTTGGGACGGAGTGGCCGTGAGTTCAAAGCCTTCGCTCTTGGGTGCCGTGTGAACATTGCACTTCAATGTGGTCTAGAATGGGCACAAGTAAAAAAAAACATAATGTGTTATACAATGGTTAGCTAGCGCAGCCTCTAAATTAGAATAACAAATTGACGTTTTCACCCGACGGTCCAAACAGTGACAGCGATAGCGATGCGTGGCGTGGCGCTTATAGAACCTAACCCTAACTTTACCGAGAAGACAAACACAGCGTTGGTGCGATGAAATTATCCATGTAACTGCTCACTCGGCAAAAATGTCAGTGACCAGGTCGCTACCACGCGTCTCACAGCACTGGCGTATTGAGATGTGTCGCCAGCGGCAATTCAGGTGCTGTATTTCGATCAGGGATGCACTGATGAACGGTAAGCAGCACGTTTGGTGGAATTTCATATGTAAGAGATCGGGAGTTAAACGGGAAACAACCGGAGTCAGCGCCCAGTAGAATATTAGGCAAATGTATACCTTGATTGTAATTACTCAAATAAATGCGTATACACAGAAGCTCAGCGACAGCGATGGAATGATTGTAGCACCCATTAGTAGGAATCATACTAGGTTCGGAAAACCAGACACAGCGTTTGTTCCGCCATTGAGGTGATTTAGCGCATAGTCTAGATGGTCTAACGACTTCGTTTAAATGTTTTTGCGCCCAAGCGCACTCTGTACCTCTTAAAACATAATTCTTCGGCCTGCGTAAGACGTGCATAGGATAGGCTGTAACAGCGTCCGCATAAATTCTGCCGCGATAAAATGAAAGGCTTGGTCTAATCTAAATGTGCAATAACACTTCAGATTGAGTCACAATACTTGTATACTGTTACACTATCTGGTAGGAACCCGGCCATGGAGGCCACATTTATAGTGTAGAGGAAATGCTAGATGCTTAGGTACACTGCGATGACAGTACACTTTAAAGGAGATCAGGCAGTTTGAATTTCCGGAGCCCTCCACTACAGCGTCCCTCGTAATAATATCGTCGTTTTGGGACGTTAAACATGAGATATTATCTCCGCTATAGCGTCTTTATGAGTTTTGTTACTTTATTTTTATGCTAATATGGTTAATATGAAATATGATTTTATTACAAAGCATCACTCAGTGGCTTTCCGTAGTAAGCGTCAGTGACAGTGAGCACCTATATATAGACTTCACACATGCATTTAGATGACATCATATCACTAACAGTGATGCCCTACACTGTTCTGGCACTAACTCGAGGTTAAAAAACACGGATCTGAGAAAAATAATGTTATATATTAAACATAAAAAGCAATTATGCAAAAAACAAGTTCACAGCTATTCCTTTTTGCACATATTGTGCTTGTCTCTACGCAATTCAAGGCTTTATTCCGTGTTCTTTTAATATTTGGCAAGCCAGAAACTTCACAGAAATCAAAATACTAATGTTTACAGCCAAGTGTCACGACACGTGAATAAAAGGATTGAGTTTGTGAAGAAACTACGTTCTTTCAGTTTTAGTACGTATTTTAATTTGCCCTAGAAAAGCCTACGTAGCGTTAAATGCTGATTGTCTTGAAGTAGTTTACACAGAAGATAATTCGACTCACCGACACCAAAGCACACCCGGGACCTGATGCTTCCGAGGTGAGCTTGTTGGGCAAGTTAACGACCTTCTTCTCTTGTACGACCAGCTTAGTGTCCTCCTTCAGGTTGTAAGTCTCGCTAACCTCGTTGCCGTCAACTTTAACTGTGATGTCCACGGGATCCTTGCTGACAAATGTGGCGAACGCTGAAAGAGCTTGAAGGCCAAGAACTGTGTCCTAAAATGTTGAAAACATTTGCATGCTTTAGCACTGCTTGAATTCAAATGTTTCATATGCATAAAATGGGCAACGAGCCAGCGGTATCACATGTATTCAAGCACGCACGTAGCACCACTATCATGCATGATGATGAGACCCTGTTCAAAGCTTCTAGATTATGAATAAAGCTCAATTGTATATGGAGACACCAACGTGTGCGGCATGAAACAGGCTCCCATGGTATCATGTTCTAAACACGACTCCCATTCGTAACACCACCGGTATGTAGAACGACCTCTACAAAATACAATAAAGTAGTGTATTTCATTTACCAATACACATGTTCAATGTTCGTATAAACTAGACACCTTTAGCTGGGCGTACTTCACAAGCCTACGTACACAGCACGGGTTCGAGAGAGAGGTGCACATGCGTAGTACGTAACATATACATCCCATTGATGCGTGCGCACGCCCTAAAAGAAAAAAAAATTACCCGACGCACCCAAACGTAACGATACGTAGCGCTAGCTATGTGACACTCTTGCGAGATCTCGAATGAAAGAGCAGCCAGACTGCGAGATGGCACATAACGTAAAAACGTGGATCTAATGATTCGGTTTGACTTGGATGCCAGTGGCAGTTATCACGGCCGCTACCACAAGCTGACGCTTAGAAGCACTCGAATGCTGTTTCATTTCTCATAGGATACGGCTAGTTGAACGAAACGCATGCCGGTGTAGTCGTTACTATAAACTGGACGTGCTGTTTAGTGCTTCGCTTGCAGCGTACGCAACGTATCGTGCTGCGAACGTACACGTGTTGCGTGCGCGCAACTAAAAGCCTACCTAAAGGTCCGTACGTACGTGGATATTTGTACAGCATGACCATTCAGCATGTATCTGGCGTCATATGGTAAAATTTTGAATACTTTGATCAAATCATGCTTCCGTATTAACGTAGACGGGGCGCGATTTGAACAGAAAACACATAGAACACGACGCACAGATGCGCTGAGTATTAGTGTGATATTCGTTTCCGTTTAAATTAAAATAATGTATAGCAGACAGCGCCAGCCCTCAAAGAGCGAATAAATCTTTATGATGCGACAGCGCCAGAGCCTATCATATCATGAACTATATTTGCGAAGTTTACGCGAAGCCAAATCATATTTGAATGCAGGGCCTAGAATGCATCCAATGAATTGTTCGAAGATTTGTTTGTACAAATGTGGAAAAATGAGGCACCGCACTGCTGTATTTGAGGCAATACTATAGCTGAATTGGCGTGCTGCATGATCGTCGATAGTCGCTCTCAGTACCGCGGCACTCTCTCTGATTGAACGCCAAACGGCAAGGCTCCACAATCTCGCGAAATATCACAATGAAAACAAAAGCATATCTTTGAACGAGCTCTGGCCTTTGCGGGAAGGACCACAGGCGCCTGCATCCCGCACACTTCGATGTAGCCAAATGTATAAAGCTAGTAGTGATGTGGAATGCAGATGTTGTTCGCCAGGCCGCAGGTACTGTCTCAACTATCTTTAAAACTTAGGTCGCCAGTCGTGTTTTCGCAGCTGACACATGTGGGCAGAACTGTTCTTACCGTGTCTTCCACGAGTTCTATGCAAAGTGTTTACGTTGAATTGCACCAAATATATTCTTTACTTTCGCCCGTTTTAAAGAGAGAAGTGGGCTAAATCAAAACACAGTAGTATTCTCAGCATTGATGAAATAAACCTACCTTCTTAAAAGAAGCGCTAGAAATAGTGTATTAGAGATCTTTTGCAAGATGACTTTACTGAAAAATTATTAGGCACCCTTCGTTGTTTACGAAGCATAGCGGATTAATAGTTATCGTGGGGAAGATTGAATTATGCGACGTTTCTGGACAAACACTGCACCGCTTATACTGAAGATTTTTCGCTAGAGCTCCCATTAATAAGTTATTTCAACAATCTTTATTTTCTTAATTACTACTTTTAGAGATTGTAAAATATATCATGACGCGTAGCATATGCCTCGGAAGAATAGTGGGCGAATACTAATTCTGTAGCACATAAGATTGTTTTTTTTTTACTTGGCGCTAGTTGGCTGAAAGGCATTGCGTATTCGCACAGATACTGTCATTATCATCATAACTACACCTACTTCGGGGCAAAGGTCTCTCCCGTGTTGCCACAATCAACCTGCTCGTATGCTTTCTGCTGTCCCGTTACACGTACAAACTCCTTAATCTCATGCGCCCACCTAATTGTCTGCCTCCCTTACACGCATCTGACTTCTCTTTGGATCCAGTGAGTTACTATTAGTAACCAGCAGTCATTGTGCCTATGCGCTACGAGCCCAGCCCATGTTCAATTTTTCTTTTTGATTTCTACCATAATATTTTTACTTGCAGTTGATTTCCTTGACTTTATACAGCTTGAAACATTCACTTGGCATTTTATAGCAGACAGTGTATACCTTCATAAAGAAAGTGCAGTCTAGCTATCGGGGATACCACTACGAACCTTCGTGCTTTCACGTTTTCTGTAATTTTACGTAAAACGAAAGACTTTAGGGAGTTTTCGAATGGGGACCCCAAAAGTTTAGGGCCCCAAATAATTAGCGTCAAGGCCACTGCGCATGCGTAAAATCCCAACCGCGTTTGTGTTCTGCGTTGGAGACGCTATTTATCGAAATTAGCGGGAGCCTCCAAGCCTGCTACGAATGCTTTGCGTCAAACAAACGTGATGGCACCAGCTGAAGTGACGTGACCGAGAATTGGGTGAGTATCCAAAGCGCTGCAGACCCTATTCAAAAACTCTTCGCTCCTGCTTGACCCAAAGCATGCTGACGCAAAGGGCTTTGCGGCCCCAAACTTTTGTGCCCCCTATTCCAAAGCTCCCTATTGATGGCATGTGCCCACAAGGGACGTTTAAGTACTGGATAGAAAAGGTCAATCATACCTGTGTAGACGGGAAGCCTCCGCGGCTGTTTCTCTTGGTTGCCATCCAGCGGACAATTGGCTGCGCCTTGTTGAGGTTCTCCTGTGGGTTCAGCTTGAGGTAGGCCAGCACCGCGTAGGCTGCAGTCTCAACGTCGGCCGACGCTGAAGGTCCCTTCTTGCCAGCATTGCTCCAGTACGTAAGGCCACCTGCATGACGGAACGCGCCACTCATTTTCTGCCACGGCAATAAGCACCCACCACATAACCACGCAGCTATATATACCCAACACTAATGTAAGCACTTCGCTATTGCGTAAATTGTTTGAGGGAGCTGTGCCTTCAGTATAAAATGCTCGTAGCGTTAAGGATTATGAAAATCTAAAAAAATAACATAAAAAGACTGGAATGTACTTTTACACATTTACTCGACGTCATGAATGCAATGTGCGGGATCATTAAACTCGGTCTATTGTTTTAGTCAAAAGAACATTTATGAGAGTACTTGTACGATGTTCCACGCATTATTCCTTGTCATAACAGATAATTTCGTCAGGGTAAAACGTAGCGATGTAGATATAACAACAGGCACAACATGTTGATTCTAATTATTGTTGTTAACTTTCACCTAATCGAACACCATACTTTGGCGTGAAACGAAAGCAAAAAAAATAAAGACGAACCTGTTGAAACATTTGCCTTCTCTATCGTTTGTTGACCCCAAACAAAATTCGTGTACAGTAACTCACCCTTGTGAACCGCAATAGATTCGAGCTTTTCAAGGTAATCCTTGGCGGACTCGTGTCCGGCCAGTGCAGCGGCGTAGGCAGACAGAGCCAAGTTGTGCGCACTCGGATCACGTTGGGCGCTGATGCAGCGCAGCGCAGACTCTATGACCTGAGCGTCAGCGAGGCCGCCTTCCAGTAGAGATGTCAGCACGTATGCCGTCAGTGCACCCGGAGCAGTAGAGTTAACCTTGCCCTGTGCCAGAAGCGGGAACAGCGTTTAGGTGAAATAGCAAAAGTGCGACATGTATGTAGGTGACATCACATGTCATAGCAAAAAGTATGTTCAACCAGCTGTGCCAAGTTCATATTCCGTTGAATAACGCGAGTTTTGACTAGTTTTAACGAACTTCGCATGTTTTTTTTTCTGTTCTATTCTCACAGGTTTGTCTGCCTGCTCCTTATGTTTACTCACAAAAACATGACAGGTGTCCTGAAAACTAATCTCTAATCAAACTTACGGAAAATTCTCTCCTGTGCCACTGAGTGTACGGCTCAGTAAAGCACATTCGTCTATTACATGAGGAACATCGGAACATCATTGAGTCTCGCTGCACATCATGTAGCAACGTTGCACTCTTAGCACCTATCTCTGTCAAGAACTGCGAGGACTTTCACGCATGAAAGGCTAAAAAGACATCTTCTATAGCAAGGAATATTAGAGCTTTTTCTTTGACGGCCTTAATAATATACTTTTGGCGTGTTGGTTAGCCATATGCGTTATCGTTGCATTTTTCCATCTTGATGGTGTATTGTAAGAGATGAGCAGGGTTGCAAGTCACGTTTCCAATAGAGATTTTCAAGTCTCTTGTCGCGTTTTCTTTTTTTTTCTTAGGGGGGGGGGGAGGGCTTGTATGCATTTGCCCCGCAAATATAGTCGTTTCAGTGATCCCCATCTTTGCCGGTACACGGTTGTCATTTAGTAATGACATGTGCGACAATGACTTTGAGCAGTTGAGTGTGCAGGAGTGTGCAACGTTCCCCATTAAGGAGAGTGAAGGTTCATTGCAGCACTACACCTCCTCCCTCCCCTCGTCCCACTAAGTCAATGTTTGGGGCAGTTTCTGCGTCCCGAAATTTTAGGGTGACTAAGAGGGACAGCTACCACCCCCCCCCCCCCCCCCTGTACCCGTGCCCTATACACGCGAATATGGTTGAATGTTGCAGTCAAACATAATTGAGGAATCAGCGAGTAACGTTAACCATGCGCCGACGAACGTGCCTTCAACCGAACGAAACTTGCTCTGGAAACATCATTGAAGAGTATCTATGTGTTTGTTTATAGTTTAGCATATTTTTGTTGAAAAATAAAATGAGGTCACTTGAAGCTCTTCTTTCTATACGAGTGACATTTTTAAAATTATATGTAAAATTATTTTCAATGTTTGAAAAATTCTTGTGTTTCGCTTCTTTTAGGCTTGTTTTAAGATGAGTATTCGCTTGGTTGCCCGTTGGCATCTGGAAACAGTGGGGTGAGCAATAAAGTCAGTTTCGCCACAAGGGTGAACCAATCGATGTGATAGCAACAACTTGAAATGTAACTCTGAAAACCACTAGCAGATCTAAACGTGCAGAGAAACGGCTCACGTAGAAATGATGCACACACAAAGGACGAAAGCTAACTAACAACGTCAACAGCTCTACGCTTCACGCACTGTTTAAAGAAAAACGGCACACGAAACCTAATCACAGATACAGATATGAGTGCGAACCAACGAGTGTACCAGTTTTACTTCGCTGTGTTTGAAAACGCGCTCTTTTCGCAAACGGGGCCTGCCCAGCGAGCGTAGTGACCTTTGTGGCCCAGGCAACTAACGCAATCGCTCCAGTGAAACGCCAAGGCACACAATTTTCCCCACGGAAGGATAAGCGCGCACACAAACACCTAACCCCCCTTCCCCCCCCCCCTCCCACCCCCGTCTGCGGACAAAGTACGCGTGGGAGATAAGCGCGCGTTGGCCATCGCGACGAGCAGGGTGCGGAGCGGGGGTGGCTTTTTTTTCTTTCTTGGGTTTTCCTCCATATAGATACGTACACCGTTAATATATTTGCTATCGCAATAAAGGTGTCTTAGCCATAGCGGTGATGACATCTGCAGCGAGGCTTACATCGCGCTTCGCTATAGCCCAACGTTTTAGCTGAGCAATTATGCCGATAGAAGGCAACACGCTCAAACAAATCCAGCCCGACAGTTGCTTAACAATTCACAGTATGAGATGAGCGTTCTTCGCAGTGTATGCTTTCACCACCTCCAGTCTCAAAGACGTCCATGTTGTATTAACAAGTTGCTACCTTCTCGTTTCAAGTTCCCCAGCGCCTATACTGCTAGACTTTCACTCGTCCTCCTTTCAGTCGACTCCACTTGGTGCTTGGCTATTTCCCCTACGGAAGCTGCGGACTTCGACCGCTGTCTAAAAGCAGCTAACCAGTGAAAACCGAAAATAAAAATCAGCAAGGAATACAGAGTGGATAGAACAAAGCTAAAGCAGATATTAACAGTCGCTCATTCGGCAGGCTTGGCTGCGGTTGGTAAGAAGCTAGAGTCGTAGTTTGTAGTTCAGGGTAAGACCGACTGTGTTTAGCATAAGTGTGCACCAAAACAGATGATGAGGACGTAGCTGTTAGGTTAAGCCATGTTTGCGAACGAGAAGATGTGGTGTAGGCAAGACCAGGCGTTGTTTATGTATACTGCCGACAGGAAAACAACGCCCATACGAAAACGTCACTGCTCAAAACAGGAAGTACCTCAAGAGCCTAAATTAGTCTACAAGCACAGCACATTTTCATTCCACATAAACAATGTTAGAGCTTATGTTAGTTTCTTACCTTCAGACCGGAACTGAGAACAGTGCCGACGTTTTGGAAGCAGCCGTTGGTCTTCTGCTTAGTTATGATCCACTTAATGCTCTCGTTGAGGTTACCGGCGTCAATGGGAATATACTTTTCGGCCTGCTTGAATGACTTCACCACGAACGCCGTGAGGAACATGCTGCCCGATGAGTCGCTATTTCCGAAGGCACTGTATGAGCCGTCGTAATGCTTGTATTTCTGCTGGCGCTGGTAACCTGTAAAAAGCGAATACTCATTCACTCTGCGTAAGTAAGAGGTGTGAACTGCAATTCACATTCAGAAGATGTACCCAGAACAATCATTGGGAAGTAGAGAGGAAAACCACAACAAAATTTTTATATTGAAATAGTATGAGTTGTATTACCTTTCTTACTGTATAGATTGAGGCATTACCTAATTGTGCCAAACCTCCTCGAAAATTTTCAATTTTGCTTGCGTGTATAAGTGAACACAGCAAGCACAGGACCCAGTTAACTGGCGGAACACGGGAGAGGCTTTTGTCCTGCAGTGGACGTAGTCGGGATGATGATGATGATGATGATGATGATGATGATGGTAGTGGTGGTGTGGTGATGATGAAAATGATGATGATGATGATGATGATGATATGTGAACACACACCTACAAACACATGCGCGAACATACATAAAGTATGGCTGAACACCTCCAACCCTCCCGAAAAAAAATTCTGGTTACGCCCCTGTGTGGCTACGAATTTCACAAGTCTTATGACCCATAGGTAATGTCAAATTTTTTTTCGGGCTCTCTAGCCAGAGGGGATGAAACACGAACCTCCACTGAACCAGGTATTTGCGCGTCTGTCTACTTAGTTGCACTGAGAATACCACATTTTCTTTTGGGAAGAGAGAGAAAAGAAATTTCAATGATGAGCTGGAGATGTTTATCTGACTTTTCGCCTGGCATGCTACTCCAGGCACTTGGTGATAAATATGATATAAAGAGTGATACACACACAACACATGTGCGTAGGTCTACGTTAAAATTGACACCGGTTACTTAATGATAGCATACAGAAGGTTAAACTATTGTTATTACCTGTTTTGAGGTTGTTCACTGCTTTCCTTTCGATTTCTTCTTGGTTCTTTCCTGTAGCCTTCAGATAGTCGAGAACGTAAACGTTGGGCGTGAACTTGACCATGTTCTGCTCTCCACATCCCGTAGGCACTTGCACTAGTGAGCCGAGGTTCTTGATTGCGGGGCCCATAATATCTCCTGCGAGTACGAAAAGGAAGTAGAAAGTATTGAACGATTCATCGGCGAATTTGTTGCGTTTCGATTTATATGTATAGCATAACCTTCTTTAGGAGAACTGCAACTAAGAACAGTAGAAAGTTTGTGTGTTCGAAAACATTGTGAATGGTGTTGTAAATGGTGAAGGGTCTGTAAGAGTTGCCTAGTGCGTTCCAGTCGGCACACTCACGACGTATCAACGGTGCAATACACGTTGTAGCAAGTGAGGCAGGTCACTAGCGGAAATTTCACACGCCAATCACAGCATCATCAATTTATAAATAACGCAGCTGTTGCGCTGCTGTAATATCAGCCTCTAACAATGCGCACTGTGCTTTAGTCGATTTCAATCCCGAAATGCAAATGATAATTGCGCGTATTCTTTTTTTGTTTCATCGGAATTTTAGTGGCGTTTAAAGTGTCATATTTGATGAAAACCATTTAGGCTCGGGTAGTGTTTCTCTTACAAGAATTTATTTTTTATCATTTCTTCTTAATTGAGGATTTGTGAAGATTTACTTTTTGTAAAGATTGACAACAGCGTGCAAACGCATGGCATCTACATTATCATCTTACCTGTTACGGAAACGTAAGCACGGGCGGATCCCTCCACCAAGTCTTCAGGAAGGACCAAGTCAAACTCGTTCTTCGCTGCGTCTTCTGGAATGAACAAGTCAAATTTTTCCTTGAAATATTCATTTACGGCATCTGAACAAGAAGGGACCGCAATTTTGGCAAGGCTCGTGCGTCGTAGGGCCAACACTTCATTTGTACACGTGCCCTTTTGGATTGAGGACGCAGGTGGTTTTACAATAGTTTCTAAACATGCCACATCTGTTTATTAGTCGGTGAGCACATGATTCATAAATGTCAAGCCGAACGATGCAATGTACTTAGACAAGGTAACCTTTTCTCTTTCCCCTACTTTAAGTCGATGCAGATTTGTTAAACAAGCAAGCAAGCAGCCCCGCCGCGGTAGTCTAGTGGCTAAGGTACTCGGCTGCTGACCCGCAAGTCGCGGGATCGAATCCCGACTGCGGCAGCTGCATTTCTGATGGAGGCGGCAATGTTGTAGGCCCGTGTGCTTAGATTTGGGTGCACGTTAAAGAACCCCAGGTGATCGAAATTTCCGGAGCCCTCCACTATGGCGTCTCTCATAATCATATGGTGGTTTTGGGATGTTAAACCCCACATATCAATCTATCCAAGCATGCAAGCAAGCAAACATACATACAAAAACACAGCCTTAATTTTCGTGCCGTAATGTCTGCCAGTTTCAGATAATATCATGTATTATATTGCTACGTGCCAGTGCATGGAGCTGAAGAAGACGAAGCAGATAGACTGGCACGAGCTAATCTGTGTGGCGGGCGCTGCTCGCCTAACCGGCTGTAAATACATCGGTGATCGGTGACTACCCCTCTGAGTCAGTCTCCTTCCCGTAACATATTTGGTGGAGTTGTGCGATCCCCGTCCTCGCCACGGAACTCCGAAGCGGACGCTCCCTCGCGGCTTACAACATGACCACCCAAGACTCGGCTACATCCTCTCCGGTCGCTCCCCCTTCTGCCCGACCTGTCAACCCTGCGCCCGCAACAACTTTCGTGACGCTTCCCGCGCTCAAAGACCCCGGCGTGTTCTTGGGCAGCGAGGGTTCCGACGTCGACCAGCGGCTACGCCTCTACGAACGCGTCAGCGCCACTTACAGGTGGGATCCCACTCTTATGCTCGCAAACGTCATCTTTTATCTCGATCATGATGGCCTATATCAGTTCAAGGTCATGCCCTTCGGCCTTTGTAACGCTCCAGCCACCTTCGAACGAATGATGGACTGCCTGCTCAGAGGATTCAAATGGTCCACCTGTTTGTGCTACTTGGACGACGTCATCGTCTTTTCACCAACATTTGAAACTCACATAGGGCGCCTCTCAGCCATCCTGGGAATCTTCCGTCGCGCTGGCCTGCAGCTCAACTCGTCCAAATGTCACTTTGGACGCCATCAAATCACAGTGCCTGGCCATTTAGTAGACGCCAACGGTGTACAACCAGACCCGGCAAAATCAGCGCCGTCAAAAACTTCCCTGTACCACGATCTGCGAAGGATGTACGCAGCTTTATCGGACTATGCTCCTACTTCCGACGCTTCGTGAAAAATCTTGCGCACATAGCGAGGCCGCTTACGCAGCTCCTCAAGAAAGAAGTCCCGTTTTCATGGGGCTCCGAAGAGGCTTCTGCGTTCTCGACTCTCGTCGCTCTTCTCACTACCCCTCCGATTCTGGCACACTTCAACCCTGCTGCCCCTACGGAAACCCGTACAGATGCAAGTGGGCATGGCATTGGTGCAGTGCTGGCTCAGAAACAACATGGCCATGATTGCGTTATTGCATATGCCAGTCGCCTCCTATCCGCCCCTGAACGTAACTATTCGATAACAGAGTGTGAGTGCTTGGCTCTTGTATGGGCGGTGGCGAAATTTCGACCTTATCTATACGGACGCCCATTTTCAGTAGTTACCGACCACCACGCACTCTGCTGGCTGAACTCTCTGAAAGATCCATCAGGCCGCCTTGGTGGCTGGGCTTTGCGCCTGCAAGAGTTTTCCTATTCGGTGGTCTACAAATCTGGCCACCTACACCGAGATGCCGATTGCCTTTCCCGGTACCCTGCCGACGATCCTGAGGACACTGACGAGCCCACGGAGAACTCTATCTTGTCAGTGTCCGACTTCCTTAATATTGGGGAAGAACAGAAGCGTGATCCAGAGCTGCTTGACATCATCAGCCGTATGGTATCCTCCACAAATGATGCTTCCGTCCTCTACTTTGTCATTCAAAAGGGTGTGCTATACCGTCGCAATTTCCGACTAGACGGGCCCGAACTTCTCATTGTTGTACCTAAGCATTTGCGCCGCTGTGTTCTCACCGAACTTCACGACGCTCCCACGGCTGGACACCTTGGCGTATCCCGCACGTACGAGCGCGTACGGCGCCGTTTTTTCTGGCCAGGCCTTGCTTGTTCGGTACGCCGGTACGTCGCCACATGTGACCTATGCCAACGTCGTAAGACACCGTCGCTGCTACCCGCTGGCCATCTTCAACCAATTGACATACCCGCGGAACCATTTTACCGTGTTGGGTTAGACCTGCTTGGTCCTTTTCCCACATCAACAATGGGAAACAAATGGATAGCCGTTATCACAGACTACGCTACACGCTACGCTATTACGCGAGCTCTACCGACCAGCTGTGCAACCGACGTCGCTGACTTCTTGTTACGGGACGTTATATTGATTCACGGTGTGCCGAGACAGCTTCTCACAGACCGTGGCCGTACATTTCTATCCCAAGTCATCACCGACATTCTGAGTTCTTGTTCCACGCAACATACACTGACAACCGCTTACCACCCTCAAACAAACAGCCTTACGGAACGATTTAACCGCACTTTAACAAATATGCTCGCTATTTACGTGTCGCCCGACCACCGAGACTGGGACCTTGCCTAACCCTACGTAACTTTCGCGTATAATTCATCTTGTCACGACACAGCGGGCTTTTCGCCGTTCTACTTTTTGTACGGAAGAGACCCCACTTTACCACTGGACACAGTCATCTCAGCTCACACCTCGCCCACCAGCGAGTATGCCCGCGACGCGATTGCGCGAGCCGATCATGCCCGTCAGCTCGCTCGCGCTCGGCTGATGGCGTCGCAAACCAACCAATGACGTCGGTACGATGCGGAACATAGAGACGTACATTTCGCTCCTGGTACCCTCGTTTACTCTGGTCCCCTCATCGTCGGCTGGGCCTATCCGAGAAACTTCTGTCTCATTACACGGGACCCTTCCGTATATTGCGTCAAGTAACACCTGTCACCTACGAGATCAGCCCCATCTGTCCATCATCATCTACTATGTGGCCCAGTGATATCGTACACGTCTCGCGGATCAAGCCCTACAATAATGCGTCAGATAACGACCTTTAAAGCACCGGAACGGTGCCTCCGCCGCCGGGGGTCATGCTACGTGCCAGTGCATGGAGCTGAAGAAGACGAAGCAGATAGACTGGCACGAGCTAATCTGTGTGGCTGGCACTGCTCGCCTAACCGGCTGTAAATACATCGGTGATCGGTGACTGACTCAGACTACCCCTCTGAGTCAGTCTCCTTCCCGTAACAATATTTCACATCTACTGCTTAATTTTCAAGGCGTATATGGCTTAATACGAATACAATCCTCCTGCGTCAGTGTGGCTGCGACATCTGATGGCCCAAAGCTATTATAATGGGTGGTTGGATATCAATAAATCCGTGGCCCAAGAGGCAAGGAAACCAACAAATAAGATTTCTGTGCGCCACAGATGTAAGGATGAACACGCTGCCTTGGCTTCACTGGCGTAGTAAAGGAAGGGAGGCATGGGTCGTTCGCCCTCACAATACTTTTTTTTTAATTTTGCTTGTGCATACATACACTTAGACATAGAATCACATGCACAAACGAGCATAAAGCATGGGTGAACACCCCTCAAAGAGTGTCCAGCCATGCTTCAGTCCATGTTAAGCCAGAGCGATCTTTCAGGGGAAATCTAGCAGTTGTCTTGTGTGCAACTTTGTCGGTCTTTATTTTGTTCCACTATATTACGCATGAAGTAATTTGTTTAACGCACCGCACTGCAAACCGAGGCGCCACACGTTCAAATCCTGAGTCGGGTGCTTTGCAAGTTCTTTCTTTTGAATTATTTTGATTTGGGCTTTTATGTAAATATACACACATGTATATACTCAGGACATGACGTTGATGGTGGCAGCGAAAATCTGCTGAGAGAGTTCACGTAATTCTTTACCACAATTAAGTGAACAAAGTCTTACCTTTAGGGCATACGAACACACTCTGAGTTTCTTCCTTTTCAAAACCTTCAGCCTGCACAAGAAAAATAAGTGTATTTTGACTATAATGAATATTACTTATAACATAAAGAACAAACATGACAATTACATGGTCTTAAAGCTTGAGAGGAAAACATTTCTAGCCACATTCTTCATTCTCACGATTTTTTAAAAACTATGTGCATATGTAAAAACGATGTACATGCACGATACACATCATTTGATAGCATTACTGAACAGGTATTACCATCTTTGGCTGTTATGCTGTTATGCTGGGCAAAAATAAGTGATAACTTAGTTTCATTTATTGAAGCAATGAAAATAAAGTAACAGAGAGTCGACAAAGAGCTATGTTTTCAGAACACAACTACCACGCGTATAATTCGTCTTGGTGATGGTTTCGCTGTTTTCATAACTATTACACTGATAGTATGAGCTTGCAATGTACTAGCAGGTAGAGCTACAACTGATACGAGAGTATTTATAGACTTTCTGAGGAGCATATTGGACTAGAGATGAGACTGAGAATACCGTTGCGTTCCGTGTTTATCGTACCACTTCCTCTTCTGGTTCTCATCAACATATCAATGTCTTCCCCTTTTCCTTTTCTCCTGCACAGAGTAGCAGGCCAGAGCGCACAAACACACAGGCCGACCACTCGGCCTCCTCCTAACCAATCCGCTCACGCTCTCTCTGCTCGCTTCATCTATTTAGAACTTGCTCTTTTAACCAGTGACAGCCCGTACCCAGTACATGAATGTACTGACTCTTACCTCAATGATAAGTGGCCTAGTGACTGCATCTTTGGCCACCACCTTCTCCATAAGCTGCTCTCCACAGGCCGTGTCACTCTGCGATCCGGCCGCTGACACAGTCAGGTTCACCTCTCCGATGGTGTGCGGCCTGATTGGAACTTGTGCACCTGACTTTTGCTGCCGCATACGCAAAGCGTTGTTTCCGACTCTCCCTCGATGTGGTAGTCCGCGGACTCTGCCAACTTCAGGTCGACCTGTACCACAGAGACGAAAGAAGCAGCGACTGAGAATACAGAGTACCTGTAGGTATGCCATCTCAGCATTCATAAGCGGGGTTGTTTTTCGTAGGCGTATCTCGTTACAGCGAATGTTGATTTCTACGGGGTAGGTGTAGTAGTAAAATGTGCACACTAAGCTTAAATAAAAGTCCGGTGCTAGGGGCAATTCTATAATACTATAGAGTAGCTTTTCTCGTGTCGAATATGTATAGTTGCGTTTGCTGCACAACTCTATAACTTCGAAAGTTCTTCAAGGTGATCCGCCAGTAAATATTTCTCGTTCCAGTACATGCTTCCGTTGGCAGTGACTTAAAGGTGGCGTCAGGCAAAAGAGAGTGGAAACAAAACGGAATAGTAGTACCCCATAGAGCCCCTGATATAGGTGTATTTTGACTGTACCGAACGATTGGATACAAATGGTGTTCTTTCGTTCCTGTGATATGATTATTGAATCAAAAACTTTCTTTAATAGGTTAAAAACGTTTATTGGACTTGATCATTTCTATGAAGCTGCTATGGGATTGCAATTTAGGTACTGTAAGCCTTCCTTAAGTCGCTTTATGAATTACAATGGATGCACTCAAGTTTTGTGCGCTGGTAATTCGGGGTGGAGTGAGCGGAGTATATTAGCTAGTGTTTTTTATAACCAGACAAATAATGACTTTGGAATTTTACAGCTATAGAGTAGGCTCTGGGAGGGAAATGCGTGGTGGCTGCGCACTCACCGGCAGGCACTTTTCGAGATAGTTGAAGACGGACACTTTGACAGGCACAAGCTCTCCGCGCACCACCGAATAAGGCAGGTTGAAGGATGCGAAGAAAGGCTGGAATGCCTTGATCTTAGCCGGGTCCGAGACGCCGATGCCGTCCTCCGCGTTTATGCACACGGTGCTTCCCACCCACTCGGTGATGGTGTGCGGAATCTTCTCCTTGAAGCTCAACTCACCATGCTCGCTAAAAAAACAAACAAAAAAACATAGGACGCATTTTTTGAAACAGCGGGAGAGGGCGAGAAGGTGTGGAGGCCTGTATTCAGAAGAATGAAACTAGAGCACACGCTATCGTATGTAGAACACTGAACAGGGCAGTTCAAAAAGAAACGAACAAAGAAGAGGGATACGGGATGGGCGTAAACTCACAATTTCACTTCTTAATGCCAATGAAACCATCACGAAAGAGTCATGGCCATTTCATGATCCTCTTGGAACGTGAAATAGTAGGCAAGTCTACTGGACACACGTCTACTAGGCGTGTGTCCACGTTGGCGTGCGGAAGTAAAGTTGGGATCTTCCTCTGTCCTCAGTACAACTCTTTTTTGCCCGTGTCCTTTGGCACTGCCCTGCTGCGTTATAGGATGTATACCAAATGGCCCAAACGGAAATGACACTTTGTTGCTTGTAAATAAAACAAGAGACTCACTCGAGTTCCTTGAGATCCCAGAGCCAGGTCTCGGGGAAGTAGGTGCGCACCTCGACGGCCGACTTGGCTGGTATGTTGAAGGACGGAGCGCTCTGTGCCACCGAGTCCAGTGCGACGGGAACTCCAGCCAAGCCACCTACAACGCGATTGGAAAAGGCGGCGGCGCCGGGTGGAGGTGGCAGCCCAGGACGTGCCGCAAATGCGAGCGGCCTAGGACTGGGTACTACGCAACGGGCAACGAGTGCACGCAGCCACCATTTTGACCAAGGACAGATAGAGATAGGAAACAGAAGAAACGGAAGGGGTAGAAAACAAAAAACAAAAAAAGAGCCCAGTCAGCACAGCCAGCAATTGGCCGCGCGACGCTCAGACAAGCACTCGGGGAGGTGCTTGTTCTGTTTGTATAAAATGCAGGCCCAGCATAACTCTCAGTCACCTAGGCACAATTACTTTTGACGCAGAGCGGGACCTTAAAAGTATGGTGCTGAAAGGCGCCTTACTGTTGGGAAGAGTGAATACGAATAGTCAACGACTTATTTGTTATGATTTACGCATGCAGTTGCCTTTAAGCAGTTAAATTGTTGATTCAACACGTGCATGTGCAGCTCATGGTTTTCATGAACCTTGAAGACTTATATGTAGTACTAGCAACTTATTTGCCATAAATTCAGTACCTTTCACATGATCTTATTTGATGATTTGTTTGTGTGTTCGTTTGCTTATTAGTTCAATCGCTCGTTCGTCTGTTTTTGCGGCGCTCTCGTAGCATGTTCATTAAAAAGCCTTTATGTGCGTGTGAGGCACATGAAGGCTACCTAATGTTCATGTTCATTTAGGAGAATTCCTGAGTAAGAATTAGGGGACTTGCTATATATTCTGATAGAAGAGTTGTCAGTCACTAGTTTAGAGAGACGTATGAATACGGCATCACAGGGACGCTTAGCCTACTGAGAAGTCACAAGAGTCGACGTCACCCAATATCATTAACATAATTGTAAATAGAAGTTACTTGAAGTGAGTTAATGTCAGCATTGGCTTGTTCATGTAGGTATTTAATCTTTGCCTCGTGTTGACCCCTTTACCTTCAATGGTTTCGTAGTTCCTGAACGATATATTTGTTCCTTTCATTTGTGGAATGTTTGCTTTCACTTCAGACGCACTCATCTTTGTTAATATCAGTCAAACAGAGCTGATAGATTCTGCTGAAAACTGCGGAGGCAAGATCTTTTGCAAAATTAATTACTTTCATACCCACACTATACGCATCACGCATAAGGCATCTCCCCGAATAAGCCTGAGCGTCACGCAGCACTCAAACAGACTCGTGTATCCACTCTTTAACTCTTGCGTGTTAGCTGCGGGAGCCGGGGACCCGAGGAGGCAGCCACCCGAGGACAGTGGGGAAAAGATCAGCAAAGATGGCGCGACGAATGTATGCGTCGCCGCTGCCTACACAGCCGCCCGCCCTTGAGTGCAGCACCAACTGCGCGTGCGCAGCGAGAGACGCCGGCACACCGCCCTCGACACGCTTACCGAAAACCCGTCATACCGCTTGTTAGGCAAGACCAGCAGTGCAAACAGCAGGCAAGCCCACACAGTTCGTGGGCCATAACGTATGGTATAGTATGTGCGTGTGTTCATTCACCTTTCTGCGTAGCCCTGAATGGGACGGCTGTCGGCACTAGATGTCGTTGCCACGTGCGAAGGGAAAAGCAAGAAAGAAAAGACAAGAGCTAATGTCGGTGTTAAGTTTTCGTCCCTGGGTCAGCTTTCAAAGTTTACAGACGGTAATGCAGGTGTTTGACTAGCACAGAACAAAAAAAAAAAAACACCACCACCATTCTCTACCTGTGTATTAAATTCAAATATTTCACCTGAGGTCGTTAGATGCAGGGTAGGGCTTGTCGTCGTTTCTTGAAAAAGAAAGAGGAAGTGTGAACGTTTGGCTAATTTTAAGCAACCCTAGTTTTTGCGCAAACTAATGGTTAATTACTACCTAATTAGGCTTATCATAATTGCACCCGTGTGCAGACGTACGTACACATTTCTCTTTCTTTTATATTAGGGCACCCGGAAATCTTTTCATGATTTCATTGTTCGCAATGTTTGAAATTGAGTGTTCTGCGTTATGGTATGCGTGTTAAGCGAAGCCTTTTGCTGCCGCTCTTACGTAAGCTAAGCAAAGCTCAGCAGCTGCTAGTTTTCATTTTTTCAGCGTTTACCAAACAGTTTTTTGTCACCTCTCTGGCGGCCTCCGCCACTCCGCAGGGCTGCTGATGTACATTGGAGAGGGAAAAGAAAGTTGAAAACTGTGTTGTTTACTGAAACTCTTTACGACTGGTTTTTGCATATTATAAATGATAAATTTGCACGTTAATGGTAGTTGATTAGGGTAAAAATGAACTGCCTTTCACGTACTTTCTTTGAGCGCCGTGCGTTGGATTTATCCAAAGGTATATACAACTGACAGACCAACTGGACTTCTTCGTTCAACATATTGAAAGTAACCTTGCAGACACCAGCAGGAACAGAGAAGTGCACAGCAGACAAACGTTGCACTGACCTTCAACAAATTGTTTATTCCGCATGTGTACAGTTGTACACAATAAACACTTGACACACAAATTACCCAACCCACAGATTCGTCTCAAGTCGCTCTTGCTTACCTTTTATCAAGAAAGGTTACTTTTTAAAATAAGGCTGTTGAGAGTGACGGCATGTGATATGATAGTTGCCTCAAAGATTTCTCTAGTTATAAAGGGTCAGAGTTGTAGTGTCTTGACAAGAGCCCGCTCGCAAATGTGTTTTCAATGTTTTTTTTTGCAAGCGTTTGGTTTATATAGCTGTGCTTGAGCGAAAAAAAACGTTGAGTTGAAAGTCAGTGCCACGTTTTTCTCTACATGGTCCCGTTAACATTTTATAGATAAAACAATATATTAGGCTGAGCTATCAATTCTTCGCATGTTCGGCCTCCAGCGTTAGGGGAGTTCCGATTACTGAAAGCGAAAGGTCAATGCTAAAGCTTGGAAATAAGTGTGAAATGCTTAGCTGCACGTGACGGCGTAGGTCGTCGAACTCAACGACGGTTTTCCGCGGTTACATATATTGTGAACTCGTTCACACTGCAGCTGTCTGAGCAACAAGCTTTGAAATGTTCCAAGTTGTGATCGAGAAAACGTTAAAACGTGAAACCTTCTTACTTTGTTTATCCGGCAATAATCAAGCAATGTACCGTCACACACGATCTCTGTAAGCACCGCTTTTCATGTATTCCAACTTGTGAAAATACAAAATAAAATTATTCTACATGGCACAGAGAGTAGTTTTAACGCTCTGCCAGAATATAAGGTTCAACTCTATCAGTGTGAAGTTTTACACATCTGCAACGTTTTGATGCAGATGTTCAGGTGTAAGGTCATTGACCTGTCTTCAGTCCTCACCTGCTATTTCTAGCTGGTCGTCGTCGTACTCCTCCGCATCCTTGACACCTACAGAAAAGTGGCTACGATTCACAGTTTTGCTACAATTATAGAGCGATAGCTCTAAAGCTGCTAACCTCATTCATCAATCAGCAGTTCCCACCATTTTCGATTCAAGCAATAGCTTGTATGTAGTTGTAGCTTCTACATGCGATGCGCATCAGCAACCGCCGGTGATTCTCCCAATTGCTTCATGTCGCGTACACGCTATTTTAGCAGATTCCTGTAGTAGGTTGCCGCGATGACTTGCCTAAAGAGAATAATGGTATCTGATCGAATAAGAACCCATATGGTCTTCGACCACGTCTCTGCTGAAATTTTATTACTTTGTGCATGTGTTTCGGGGGCGTATACCTGCTCTCAAAGCATTTCAAGCATACTTTTTAATACCCACCTCAAGCCAAGTCAAGTGCAAACCTAAGCATTTCATACTTAAATGGCACGGCATGCCTATAATTTCTTGAACATTCCGAAAGAAAGAAATGCCCTGCAGGGTTTCTGCATCAATTGACACTGAAGCGTTAATATGCTCATGACTAACGACAGAGTTACACGCGTGTTAGTGTGGTCAGGAATGACGTGAATACTACCGCCATCAAAAAGACCGAATCAGAAGACCTTATTTAGATGCTGCTATGGAGCGGATGAGAAGACATTAAAATGATTTTAAGCTTGCCAGGTTTGTGTGATTCGCTGCACATTCTTTTCAACGGAAAAAAAAAGCACGCAGCGCTCACACAACAGGGCACGCACAAGCGTTCGTTCAGCCTGAGCGTTGTCGTGCTTCGCATCGTTGAAGAGCTCGTGAAGCAACCAGGAGATAAAGCAGTTGTGCGACAAAGAATGGCAGCAGAGAAGACGTTGACAGGGACAGACAAAAGAACAGAAAGGAGCCAGGGAAGCATATGGGCTTGAGGTGGATTACCTGCTCGAAACATCAAGAATTCCGTGAGGAAACAGAGAGTGGCGGGATTCCGACCAAATCTTTAGTTATGTGGGGCAGCCCTACCACTGGCAGGCACCCAGAAGTTTTAATTGATTGATATGTGGGGTTTAACGTCCCAAAACCACCATGTGATTATGAGAGACGCCGTAGTGGAGGGCTCCGGAAATTTCGACCACCTGGGGTTCTTTAACGTGCACCCAAATCTGAGCACACGGGCCTACAACATTTCCACCTCCATCGCAAATGCAGCCGTCGCAGCCGGGATTCGAACACGACACCTGCGGGTCAGCAGCCGAGTACCTTAGCCACTAGACCACCGCGGCGGGGCACCCAGAAGTTTTAACTTACAAGAACTCTTGTTGTTTCAAGCATGTTTTCTCAACCATTTGAGAAGACAATCACCAAAAAAAAATAAGAAATCAATAAAGGCGAGCTACTAACCCTGGTAAGCATATGCAACTTCGTAGGAGTGGAAGGAGACCCCTGCTAAGTGAGCCAACACCAGGATAGGAGGTGGGGAGAGAATAGAAGACGTGCAGAAAAAAAAAGAGAACAGAAAAAGTCAGTAAATGAAAATCGTGAAACAACTGTAAGGTAGCTGGGGAAATGATATTGTAAGAAGAGTAAGGAAGGGAAATCTGTTATCACGTGCCGTGGTCTGAGGGGGAAGAAGCGGGCTAGCGTTTAGCGAAAAAAAAGGGAATTGAAAATGGACCTACTCGCTGGAGCCGCGAGGGCGTATGGTGGTCTGTCGTAGATGTTCTTTCTGCAAGGCCTCGTTTCGAGCGTCAGATCCGACATGACGATAACTCCAGATTCCTGGAACGTACCGAAAACGACATAACAACATGGAACGCTATAAGTCACGCAAATTATCTTAGTGTATGTCAGGGGTCTCAAACACGTGGTCAGTGTTTAAGACCTCTCAACTTCTTGATTGCGGCCCGCAGCCCACACCTCGCTCTCTTGATGCCACCCTCCTTTTTTTTTCTTAGTATGTTCATGATCTAGGCAGGCATGACTGTATGCTCTAATGCTTTGTTTTCGTAACTTCATGTGGTGATGATGTGTTCAAACATAACCGTGAGATAAAACTATTTAGAAATCCTTTCCCAGATTTTAGTAATTTTGGCGATCGGTATCTACATGCTGGAATCCTTGTGCCATATCTCCTTCAAAAGTGGTTTGTACGTGAAATGTGGGAAGCAATGTTTTTAAATGGTTGCACACGTTTGCTGATAACATGCACAAAGTATACAGCCCCTCCCCTCACTCATACATTCTTCCCTGTCTTGTGGCACTAAACTGCGTGATTGCGGCCCACTGGCTGAGATGAGTTCGAGACTGCTGGTATACGTCCTAGGTATACCCTAAGACCCTAGGAGCATGTCCTAGAAAAGTGACGTGCTCAGTTTTGCATTAGTCTAAGACTACCCTTCGGAACAAGCCACGTTCTTTTTCATTTTAGTCAATTATATTTATACTGCTTTTCTTCTCGCCCAAACTGTTTCATACCCAACGTACTTTGGTACTGCCTCTAAGAGAGGAGGCATTCGGAACTTTTCGTCCCTCAGGCGGTTGTGCAATGCCTCCGCGATCGGTCCACCTTTCACGAAGCGATGGTGTCATGTAATGACGGCATAATGGGACGTGTTATGACGGCGTCATGGTCTCACAAATGTTTGGTATCTGCGACGCCAGGATGACTGTAAGATAATGTCGCCAAATTAATTATTATTGTGCTTCAATCGTGTTGCACTGACACTCACTTTTTAAAGTTTGATGGGGCATGTATATTTACATGGCTTTCATTTTAACAACGTTCGACTCTGTAGTTTCACGCAAAAACGCCTTGGTGTCAAATTTGCGTTCATGCCAGAGTGACGAACATGGCACAGTTTCAGCAGTTCCTCTCATGCGTACCTCGCATAAAAGCGTACCAATCAGACTTACGTCAAAAGCCGTTATTGAATCGACGTATTCCACATTGGAGGACCTCGGTCCGTTCCAGATGTTCCGCTTGTACTGCTGAGGGTTTTTCAACACTGAAAAGCCAGAAAAACAACAACAAAATGAATATGTAGGGAAATAATGCCTCATATTTAAGGCAATCGCTTGCTATATTGAAGTGATAGTGCAAAAAAAAAGTCACAATCTCACCACCAGGGCCAAGCAATGAATGCGATAGCAACAACTTTGAACGCAACGCTGACAACAGCTAGCAGATCGAAACATGCAGTGTGCTGCTTACGCACAAATGACGCACGAAAGCAACTCACGCATGACGAGAGCTAACTAACAACATATACAGCTCGACGCTTAACGCGCTGTTTAAACAAAAACGATGCACGAAACGTAATCACAGGTACAGATACGAGTGCGAACTAACAAGCGCCCCAGTTGTTATTTCTCTATGTTTGAAAAGCACGCTCTTCTCACTAATGGGGCCTGCACAGCTAGCGAAGTGACCTTTATGGGCCAGGTAACTAACGCAGTCGTTCCGGTGAAAGGCCAAAGAACATGATTCTCCCCACTGAAGGATAAGCCCTCGCGCACGGGCACCTAGCCCTCCGCCTTTACCCGCGGGGCAAAGTACACGTGGGCAATAAGTGCGCGTTGTCGCATTGCGACAAGCTGGGTGCCGAGCACGGGCGGCTTTTTAAAGACAATAGTCTTTCTTGGGGACCTTCGACGCAAAAATTTTGGACGGTCTGTCTGTCTGTACAATTGTCTGTTATCCACCCTTAACTATACTCTAAACGGTACCAAACAATACTAAACGCCCGACCCTATCCACAGCACCTTCAGTGTTCATACTTGTGCGATTGTAAATTAAACAGTAATAATTGCGCATATCTGAGGCACCATAACAACACGTCAATATTCTGCATGTGTGTCTTTTCACTAGAAAAGGCATACATAAGTAATTCTAACGACTTTAGCGCTTATCACGCTGCGCTGATGATGCAACGCTTGCACGAAAAGGCAAGTGTTTCCAACGTTTTGCTAAAACGACATGGTGGTGGCACCTACCCGTCACCTTGCGTTCTACACCTTATCGCCCCCGAGACGGGTGCGCACGCCGCGCGCTTCGTTTTCCAAGATTACTACCGAATAGCGCTCATGTCTGACGTGAATTGATGCACTCGTTCGCCTCCGCTGCAAGCTCGAGGCACTCTAACGCAGCGCCTCCAGAATACCATTTGACAATTTTCTTGCGCAGAGCATCAAATAAACGTTTTGTTCGCTCTCTCCAGACGCAAGACTATCACCTTTCGACGACATTTGCAGTGTAACATGCAGTTACGGCGCCAATGTTTTTCTTTCTTGAGTTTTCCTGTATATAGATACGTATACGGTGCATGATGACGGCGGCGACGGCTAAAACTATCCGAGACTCTCAGTATATAATTGCTATCGCAATAAAAAGGCATTCCCCTGCTGCAAGCTGTGTCTTTTCTCATTAATTCATGATTAAATAAGATTGTTTGTGGGTAAACAACGTGGCGATTTCGATGCATATAGACTAGAGGTAATCGGTATCCCAGCTTAGTATACACGTCATGAGATGTTCAAGTCTTTGTTGCGACAGCTAAGTGCTTTTCGAGTGTTTATAGAACTGCAATTTTAGTTATGCGGTTCAGTTGTAAAGCACTTTATCGCTTTTGAATTCTATCGTATCTCAGTAAAAATTTTCACGCATTTAGATAATCTGACATTAAAGTGAAATTTTTACGTTTTTTATGGTCACTCGCTTCTAGGAGTTACAAGCGTCATGTTTGTACAGAAAATAAACATATGCAAGGCCGGTAACGACTGAGCATTGTTGCTGTTATTGCTGTATCTGCAAAAAAAAAACAAAAAACTACTGATTATTGATTAATAAACGTCCCAATACCACCATAAGATTATGAGAGATGCCATAGTTATCGGCTCCAGAAATTTCGACCACCTGGGGTTTTTTAACGTGGAACCAAATCTGAGCACACACGCCTACAACATTTCCGCCTTCATAGAAAATGTATACTCTGCAAAATCTATTGGTTATGAACACTTACGTTGCTTTCGGCAATAGTCGTATGACGCCTGCTTCGGCCATGTGTATCGGGTGATGTCCAAACGCTTCAGGATGTCGTATACCTACGCCATGGTCAAAAAGGTAACCTATTAGTAGACACCACCGCATCCAATATGATGTAGTGTGAGATATGAGCATAATTCGTTGGGCTAAATAGGTTATACTTTACTTTTCTTATTGTGCCGCAAAGAAAATAACGTAAACATGGCCAAGCGAGAAAGGAAAGACAGTCGAGTGAATCGTGATAACTCACTTTGTCCTTCGTCAGCTGATTGTCCTGCTTCAAAAGGTGAACACTCTTATCTACAACGCCCACACCGCAATAGGAGCGGGGAGAGCCGTTAAGATGGATGGCAGCGGAAGTCGCTGGTTGCACCACCTCTGAACCGAACCTCATCGACACCTGTCGAAAAACAAACGATGCACACCCGTCACCAATGTATCCACGCTCAAGCCACGTATAGGCAGGCATTTTATTTATTATTTATTTATTTATTTATTCATTTATTTCACTTATTCAAGGTTATTCAAGGTTCAGTGAACCTGTATCATTACTCCAAACGGAAGGTCGACTTTGATATAGTGCAAGAAAGACTGAAATGCTCAGCGCGTAAAAACCTTCATGAAAAGGAGCATAGGTGAGTGGCAAATTTCATAAGGTGGTAAAAAGGCATCACTAAAATTCGCGAATAATATAGATGATGAAAAAGATTGAGCCAGCATTTTGGTATTGTGAGTTATCAGATCTAGTGTGATAAGAATGACAAAAAAAAGGATAACACGTGGAAAGTACGGATAAGCAATGGAAATATGTAAGTTCTCTTATGAATGGTCAAGTTGATGTTACCTGAACAACTGACAACATATTGACATTAAAGTGAAACATGAGCTCATATAACTTGTTTGCCTTCCCAATTGAAACTTGAAATAAAAAATTGAAACAAAGTCACATATATTAGAAAGCAGTATGCTAACGTTGTTCTGGAGGCACTTTTCCACTTCGAACTGCTCGGAGTCCGCGATGACCTCGCCATCCGGCCGAACATAGAAGGCCAACACTTTAACTCGGGGCACGTAGCTGTAGTCCGGTTCGAGTTCAAACTCGAAGCTTCCTGTGGGCACGGAGCCCTCAGCCATATTGCTTGGAAGCGTCTCGTTCAAATCCTCCTCCACCAAGAAGCTGTCATCGACGAGGACTGCTTCGTCGGGCTTGAAGGCAACATCCACAACCTTGTCCTTTAGTATCTTGCCACGAGCTATAACCTGCAAACACGAAACAGTTTTAACGCGAGAGCGTAAAAGAGCTCGTTTCGAAGAAAGTCCGGCGTCAACGTCAGCGTCTTTGGTTGTGCGCGAAAAATGATCTTTACGTGACTAAAAATTGAGCAAAATGCGAATAAAATAGTAAAAAATTCTGGGTCTGAGTGGGGATAGAACCCGGGTCGTTTGCGTGGCAAGTGGGTGTTCTATCTCACAGTCACGCCTCTTTTTTTTAAATGGTATTTATTACAAATGAGGTTTAGGTATATACATTAGAAAACAAATCTCGTACAACACTCTGTCTACAAATGTACTTGAGCAGCACACTTCATGAACTCTGTGTGCGAGTCCGGCTGATATTGCACCTGTTCCTAAAAGTCTCTTAGCTACACATTTATTTGTACAGAATGGCATTGCGAAGACACCATTGGTTTCACATGGCTATCTAACATGCGAGTTTTTCAAGCATTTTGCAAGCCCATGAACAACAAACTGGCATATCATTGCATTTGGGTGGTACAAGATGGCATGCTATGATAATTTAAACCCAGCTGTTTTTTAAAAGCTCTGTGCAGGCCGTCTCAAAAGAGGACGTCATCCTTACAACTAATAAAACAATGTTGTATTATTTCTGGAAGTTTACAGAGACGGTAATTGATTGAAGATACAAAGATACTTTCGATGTGTTAGCAGATTTGTACAGGCACTGTTTCTGTATACTTTCACTGAATTTCAAAGCAGAGGACGTTATTGTCACTGTACTCACATGCAGAGGCATGGCTGTATGCCATTTTCCTACAAAGTGCATACAACCGCGCCTCGGCTTGTACAATGACAACTTTTTCTGCTTGGAAATTCAGTGAAAGTAGGTTTCATGCTTTACACGCATCCTTTATATATGCTTGACAGTACAACAAGAAATTTTGCCGTAATAATGCGTGGTACAAGCGTACATTGCCATCGGGCGTCAGAACATGCAATTACTATAATCGCTTCATGGTTTAAAGCCAATTACCCACTACAAAGGGCACACTCGTTACTACAGTCTCAAGGCCGCGTTGAAGGTGCATAGCAAGTTCGAAAAGATTTTTTCGAAAAGTGTTTGAAGCACGCACTAAGAGAAGAATATTGCTATCGCATTTGATTCTTAATGGCGAAGCGTAAGGGTGCCCTAATTTTTGTCTAATTTCAGAAGTCCAATATGAGCTTCTGATATGCAAATCATCCTCCCGCCTAAAGATAATACGTGCCACTCCTGAAGACCACCCGCCTCCTCCCTTCTTCACAAAAGAAAGAGCTAAAAAAAAAAAACTAAACCACAGACAACATTCACGACTGCGGTGACATTCATCCTACCTTTTTGCGGCATTGTTACTTTTGTAGCCATGAGTGCAAATTGTGAGATAATTAGAGAATAACGTACACAAACAGCCGTAATATAGTTGCAGCTAACGGTGACACAGTAGCTGCCAAACCGAGATACATTTCGCACGCTGAACAGTGTTGCCTTCTTTTATCCTAGCCTCAATTGACACAATCTGAAGGCACCAGGATAATGTAAACACTTATCGTTTCACAAAGCGAATGGTGAGCCCTCTATTAGTCGAAAAACGCCGACACAGCAAGGCAGCAGACACCGTATTGACAGTTCACCTACTTCAAAAGGAGGAACGTTCAGATAAAAGAAACATGAAAAGTGCCGTAACAGGGAAAAAAACGAGAAAGTAAAGGATAGCGAAAAATGGAAACGACGAAAAGCAACCGGGAAGAAAGACAAGATAAAGTCCAGTCGTAGAAAAGCAAGAACGCTAGTAGTAGTCTCAGATGTCAGAGTTCTAGCGTATGGCCACTCTGGCTCAAGGTCTGTGGAAAAACATTAATTTCCGACGAAGACGTGCCAAGGACTCTTATTTCACCTTTTCTTTTTCTCTGAAAAGTCACGACTTCTCTCCCGGAGAGTTCTCTGAGTACGGAACGAGCACGTATACAGCGCGAATCGGTTTCGCGCTTCTCCGAAAAAAAAAAAAGTCCTTGCCCCCACCTGGAAGTGGAACTGCTTCTGCGTGTCGGGTTCTCCCGTGTATCGCAGTCGCATGGAGTGTTTTCCCGCGCACGGAATGGGGCCCTTCGACGGCTCCACCTGGATGAAATTGTTGCTCGCCGAGTACCAGGCCTGGAGGTAGAGCGTGCTCTTGGGCTGGTTTATCTTGACGCCGTACGTGTCGTACTTCACCGTCTCGTAGTTCATGGCCACCGCCTGCAACGAAGCGATCGAAAGGCGCTGCTGAGAGGTGTAACATGGGTGTCACAAAGAATGATGAGGTGACGCCAAAATGTCTAGTGTATACCCGGGGCACGCAGGCTTCCAGCCATTGTACGTTGGCCGAAAGAAGCGGTTGTGCAATGTGAATCTCGAATAAATGAGGTAGAGCCATGGCGAGCAACGGAGAGAGATGTCAAAAATACAAGTTAGTGTCGAGTGATAAGTGTCAATATTTGAGGGGTCTTTCAACTAGATTAAAAGCTATTACAGCGCGCATGGGCGGGCACGGAGTAGAGAAGAAACAGAACACAGGGCTGATTTTTATTTTGTTACATCCCTCTTTGCGCGCCTGTCTGCACTATACGACTTTATTCCATATTCTATTAAAAAATTAAAAAAAAGCGAGCGGTCCTCGTGAACGTTAACTGGCGTTGACTGTATACTTTAGTGGACAAGAATTAATTTCACTTCGCACCTAGTGTGGTCTCCTAGCGATGTTTTTTGAGCTCTGTTTTTATAACATGAGTGTCTGCAGATCACAGCCTGTGAAAGCTTAATGCAATTTAGGCCATGAATAACATAGTAGTCCGCCCAAAAGATCAATTTTGACCACAGGACAAAATGAAGTTGTTTTCTATTTTATTGCAAGGCTACCTTACTGGTCCTATACAGGGATTATTATATTGTAGACCATCAATGTTAAGCTCTGTGCATATCAAAACGTTCTATTAAACATTCTGCATAAGCACCACTCGTGTATCAAAAGCAGTGCTTCAGAAGATTGTTCGAGGGTCATCACGATGCGGGTTTGGAGCTATGCTTTTTTTTCTGATGTTAAATACACGCTTATGACTTGCGAATACTTCTGTGCCGAGATATAAATCGAACTCCGAAGTGGTGGTCTAGTGGCTAAGGTACTCGGCTACTGATCCGCAGGTCGCGGGATCAAATCCCGGCTGCGGCGGCTGCATTTCCTATGGAGGCGGAAATGTTGTAGGCCAGTGTGCTCAGATTTGGGTGCACGTTAAAGAACCCCAGGTGGTCAAAACTTCCGGAGCCCATACGGCGTCTCTCATTATCATATGGTGGTTTTGGGACATTAAACCCAACAAATCAATCAATCGAGATATAAATCGAGAGGCCAGGTAGATCATATATTGGCCACGCACCTCGACGCTGATAGTGACCACGCTAGCCTTGAGTGGCGGGATGGTGAACTTGATGATACCGGACTCGTCCGAAGTGTAGTTCTTGCAACTGAGCCGGCGGTCGGTACGCCACCAACGGGGCTTAATCTCCTCGGACTGTGACAGCAAGCAGAGCTGCACAAGCTCTCCGCCCACAGGAACACCATCGGGCTTCTTCACCAGAAGCTGGGAGGAAAAAAAAAGGAAATAGATGATGGTCAGGCACCGATATGCTTGTTAAAAACCAATTGACCAAAATTAACGCAGTGTCACCAAATGTGTGCTGTCTTTTTATTATATGGCAGATTTGGCGCGTAAAACTTCAAAGTTTATTTTTTGCTTTGCGACAGACAAACAATTTACTTCCATTTTGTTTGGTCAATTGTTTCTTTTGAGGTGCACATGAATTTAGCATACAATTTCAATATCGCGTTATCACTTATCTACTTTTTAACACTTGACAACATGTGCCCCTATGCGCAACAACCCTTGACAAGAGAATTACGACAAAAACTCGTGCTAGAATGTAAAATCGATTGTGACATGTAAATTAAGTTCACGTTATATGCGAACGAAAAATGTTTGATAAATGGTGAAGATGCTATGTTAAGCGTGACTGTATTTATATATCTTGAAGAACTTAGCCTTCGTAACCATTATGCTTCAGGGCAGCTTGCTTAGCAGTACACATTAAGGCAAGTATGCTGAGCCATTGAGTTTGCCATAGTATTTACTACTGACTTCTTGAGCCGATTCGAATTGGTGAGCCTGATCAAGGTGATGAGGTTGAACTGCTGAACGTTTGCTTAGCATGGTGTTGTGACCAAGCGGGTATACCGGCCACATAGAGCCAAAGGAAGCCTAGTGAACGATGCTTAGGCAAATCTATGTGCCATCCATCATTCTAATCATGGAGGCATAAGCGCCGTGCATTTCTACTCCCATAGACACTAGCGCAACATTTCCCTCTAGTTTATTATAAGGAAACTCTATGCACTGGGTCATATACTCACCCTGCCGTAGAAAGGCATCGTAGGCTTGAAGTAATTCTTTCCGTCTTCTCCATCCAGGAAGTTGAGCTCGAGCGGGTTGAAGCTGCGGCTGATGAAGTTGGTCTTGTTCATCGTCACACCAGTGCCGGTCTCGTTCACTTGCGCCACGAGCGAGATGCGCTTGTAGATTTCGTAGTTCTCGTGGAAGCGAAGCAGGGTCGTGTTAACAACCATGTCGTAACATCCGTTGATCTGCGTCACGTTGTATGTAATGGAGAAAAAAATAGGCGACATCACACTTAGTAAGTCAACATGCAGTCATTTTTTTTAGAAAAGATGGCACTGTTTGCATTCAGGCGCAATCACAAAGTGACTCAATTCGTAGGAACGCTCGTTTTGTACGCCATTCAAATCAGTCTCGCTTCTATGATAGTTACTGGGCCATGTCGCGCTCGTCGGAGCATTTGATTCACCTCATCTGTATTGGGTTATCACGAACATAAATCACCGAGCTTATTCACCTGTGCAAGCACTTTGATATCAAATGGCCATGTGCTATCTATATGACTTGGCTATAGTAAGCATATAAGTTGTGCCGCTGACATTTTTTTTTCTTTAAACGTGATGTCAAACTAATTTCGAATTTGGCATTTACTACTATAGAGTGATCTGGAAAACAATTTCTTCACTGTCAAGCAGCCGTGCGCCGACTTCTCAGTCAATACCGTCAAACAGCGACTCGGTCATGCGTTAGCATGACTTGGTGTAGAACATACTTAGACGTCCTGCTTTGTCTAACTATGTTTCCACACAACATGTGCAAGGCACCGAAGCAACTTACGGGTCCCGTGTGGTTGATCTTGGGGTAGTCATCCTTCTCCCAGCTGTAGCGCTCGTACGTCACATTCACTGTAAGGGTTCCATCGACAGGCTGGCCGAAGGTGTAGCTGCGATATAATTTCGCACAATCGTAAATAATTTTAAAAATATAATAATGAACGGATTCATATTATACGTTCCACTTTCACCTTTACCAATTTCAGTGAGATTCCCCATAGCACAAATTTTGAACCGTAAGCAGTTTGTTTTAGCGGAGGGCGTACGTATTAAAGAGCCACTCACTAGGCCCGTGTGCTGCTGAATGTGCTGTGTTTCTCTCTTCCCTCTCTGCTCTCTATCTTTCATCTTCCCCATCCCTCTCCCATGTGCAGGGTAGCAAACCGGCTGCCTATAGTCTGGTTAACCTCCCTGCCGTTCTTTTCCCTCTAGTTTCCTTCCTTCCTTACTAGGCCCCGTAACAATTTTTTGTTAGACCGTAGAAGGTAATGTGTGTCCGATGAAAAGCATTGTGCCACAAAAAATATTTCAAACGGTTCATTACAAACTTAAAATACCGTTTTTTTTAAGAAGCGAACGGAGAATGCAAAGTGGTCAGCTCAGAACCCTTGCCGTTCTCCCGCGTAGCCTTCGCAAGCCAAATCTATTCCCTGCCCTCTCCGGCATCCGACCAGGAGGTCACGTACGCATGATGTGCCCGAACAAGCCACACTCTCGAGCAGTGAATGGCGTTTTGTTCACCAACGTTATTTTGTTGTCCACTACCTGTTTCTGTGGGATGGTTTGGAAACGCTGAATTAGACGTGGTAAAAGAGTTAAGGATAATGAGTGCTGTAACGTGCAGGACCATTAATTTCTTTTCCAGGACAGGCGTCTGCTTGATGCTCTCACCGCGGGGACAAGAAAGCATGTAAAACGGACACCTTAGCCCAGCATCTTGTTGCATTTCACAAGGGGAAAATGGAAAAGACGTGCACATTCCCGTATTGCGTCTCATTATTTAGCGCAGGTTTCATTCATCAGCAACACTTTACATAAACTACACATCTCGTTTTAAATAATTTTTGCCTTGTCACGTGCTATACTGTTCGCAACGTAAGAGCACAGTCGTCTATGTATTGGACCAATGTCACAGCACTGCCTTCGTAGGATAATTCCTATGTGTGCATCATGCCCTTATTCTCTTGTAGCGTGCCCGCGAAAGGAAGGGAGAGCAGCGTTGATCTTGAAATTTGACCCATTTCCGTGGCGCAAAGCGTTGTATATTTTGGTCGATGTGATCGACAACGCCTCATCTACGCATTGTGCTTGTCAGCTCAAAATTGTGGAACCTGGTGAGTGGCCCCTTAATATTGCGCACTATTAATACACTTCTTTGCTGTAATCACCAACTTTTAGGTGATGTTAGTACGCTTCACCACAAAACATATATTGCGCAATTCACTTTGCCGTTACACAGACATGTGTCACAGCAAAGCTTGCTCACGCTGAAACAACATGGAAGGCATGTTTGTGCTGAAGGCTTTTGCGGCTGACTCATCTACGGTCATTAACTTCTCAGCCAACTGTACAAATATTTTATACTTGCAGAGTAAGAGTACTGAGTTAGCAGAAAATAATGTTCCAGTAGATTGCCGTACGATAACATGCTTCACAAGTAGACATGTGCGATAACAAACGCTCAACACATGAAAAAAAATCTGTGCTTCATAGAACCCTCTAATAGCTTCAACGTCCCAGTTTCACCGTAGATTTGTCAAGCTCCTCTACTGAGCGAAAATTTCATTTACGTTTGTTGAAGCCACAGTATCAGTTTCACTAAAGGCATCGAACCGTTTTAGATAAAGGAAAGTACCAAGCATTCGGCAACACTATGGCTGCGACGGTTACAATTTTCTGCTTAGGATGGTAATAAAATAAAGGATGCTTATGAGTTTTGTTGTGATAGCAATTATAACACAATCTCGACTGGTTTTTGCCGTCGCCGCCGCCACCGTCATTCACGTATATGTGTCTATATATATAAAAGGAGGAGGATGCACTCGCCTCTTTCTGCGGAGTGAACATCGCTTTTCCGTGCTCGCCTGCACGCGTGCTTATCTCGCCAGAGAACAAGGGGGGAGGGCCACTTATGATTGCCATGCTATCACAGTCGACCAGCGCGCGTTTCGTGTCCCTCAGCAGGTGGGATGCTTCTATTGGCTGCGCTCTTAACACGAAAGAAACTGTGCCAAACGCCTACCTGGAGCGGTCATGTTCTCTTATACTAGCGTTTTGTGAAGTTACGTGAAATCAGATCTAAATGAGTTGACTGCCAGTTTCGCTTCTTATATCAACGCAATCACTATGCACGAGCCTTGTTATCATCTATACTGTGACCGCGCCGCAGTAAACTTGATTACTTAGCAAGCGCGTGTTTACTAAAATTATTATTACTCCTAAGTATGCTGCCCCGCCACGGTGGTCGAGTGGCTAAGGTACTCGGCTGCTGACCCGCAGGTCGCGGGTTCAAATCCCGGCTGCGGCGGCTGCATTTCCGATGGAGGCGGAAATGTTGTAGGCCCGTGTGCTCAGATTTGGGTGCACGTTAAAGAACCCCAGGTGGTCGAAATCTCCGGAGCCCTCCACCACGGCGTCTCTCATAATCATGTAGTGGTTTTGGGACGTTCAACCCCACATATTAATCAATCAATCAACTCCTAAGTATGCTAGCCTTGCTTCGTAAAACATTCGAGTATGTTGTCTATCGCATTCATCGCTTCGCCCTTTTAACGAAACTATAACATAACTTTTTGTGTCACGTAGCCTTCCAGCCACGAAAAATACTTTTTGTCGGTGACGTTCCCGTATATTACTACATGAAATCTTGTAGGCGTACGCAATTTGTGCAATATAACGTTTCGTATAATCATACGTTTGAAAAGCCACCAGCGTAGTCGGGGTTTCTTTTTTTCAATTGAAGTCTGAAACACAATATGACATATGATGCCTTGCGGCAACGCAGCGGCTTACACCTGCAGCACGCCTGTTCTCCCTAAAGTTTGCGCCCTTTACGACCGCAGCGGTTCGCCGTCGAGTCTTACAGGGGGGCCCGTGTTGTTCCGGAATTTGCATAGAAATTGAATGCCGTCACGAGGGAAACGAATGCGATTCGTGGGCCGCAACGCTACAAGCGCTTTCTCTGTTCGAATTCTTATTGTGTGTGCGCATAGCGCGTATCCGGCAATAATTTGCACGTTCAACTTACCGTGAGTCTTCTTTCGCTTAAGCGTACTTGCGGCTGCGCAATTCTCTCTTTTTTTCAGAGTTTTACATTACTCGCCGCCTCGATTTCAATATTCCGTCTTTATACAAGGAATACGTATCCGTAAGACACAGTAACGAATACGCTTGTTCATTGAAGAACACGCTATTTATCACGATGTTGCAAGGTACAGCAGGTTGGTCGAGCAAAATCGGATGCTGGCACATACATGTGGTAAATGAAATATCAATTTACACTCGAATAGCATTTTAACCGAGCATCATTTTTTTTCGAAAGCTGTTGCCTTACCGCTGAGGCTTAAAAAAAATCATGAGAAAAATTTTAAAGCAAAGGTTGCATTTTCTCCCGTTTTTTTTTTTGAGGTTGTTCACATAGTACAAATAGACCCTTTGAGAAATTGTAAAGCTGCCCCGGTGCGGTGGTCTAGTGGCTAAGGTACTCGGCTGTTGACCCGCAGGCCGCGGGCTCAAATCCCGGCTGCGGTGGCTGCATTTCCGATGGAGACGGAAATGTTGTAGGCCCGTGTGCTCATATTTGGGTGCACGTAAAAGAACCCCAGGGGGTCGAAATTTCCGGAGCCCTCCACTACGGCGTCTCTCATAATCATATAGTGGTTTTGGGACGTCAAACACCACATATCGATCAATCAGAAATTGTAAAGCTAGCTTTTCTGCTGTGCAGTGCGCAAGTAATGTCGGCTAGTCATTGCAAGTAGCGTGTTCAAGGGCATGTTTCTTGTGCTATGGCAGGGAGATGTGAACTTGGCCCTCTTGAAGAAAACGTGCGTTATAAACAAGCCCCAGCAAGTGCAAATGGCTCCCCGTCTCCAGTTTATGCACGACACAAGCCGCCATAATTCGGGCAAATATGTAGCATAGGGAAGCGCACTTGCAGATTATGAAAAGGGTCTGATACGAAATTCGAAATTTGGAGGGTGAGTTAATTCGACATGCGCTGCTTAACCCACAAACAATAATTCCACCGCTTGACAACGCATGCTCTACAAGAATATAATAATATATAACAGCTTCTGTATAGATTCGTCAGGTAAATTATTGCGTAGTGACTGCCACATTGAGCTATCTCATTCAAGCAAGTCAAAGAATCCGCGCTTTGTATTGTATATATCCGCCGTAGCATCGAAAATGAACGCGCTACCGCAAGCGCCATCTATGCGGAGCCTACATGAGCTTCACGTTGCGCGCCAGCATTTGCCCTCGTGAGATGGCGATGGCATGGCGCAATGACTAAAGTCCCTGAAAGAGACTTAAGCAATGACTGCTTGTCTGAAATGTGCTGTTTCGACGTGTATTGAACCACATAAAGGGGTTCCGTCGAATCCCCAGTGGATTCAAGATGTTTCTAACTTAGTCTAACCAAACAAGGAGCGCACTTGTTAAACGTCGAAAGAGTGAGATCTTTGAGAACTTGGAGCAAGTTATTCTGTGAGCATGGAGGGTAGTAAAGCATGCAGGCGGCCACGCAAGACACATGCCTACCTGCTCTCCATTTTCACTTCTTGAAGTTGCGTTTGCTTGCAATACCTCACATGAAACACGTGAGACAGTGACCGCCTGTCGCACCCCAGTTGCCCAATTCAGTGAGCTCCCTACCCACCCAGGCAGAAAAGGAGTTCCTGGTTAGGCCGTTGGCTGCGAATGATGTGAAGATTCAAATATGACCAATGGAATGCCGTTACGACAAAAAGCTTTGAACTTGTGGTTCAGCCAGCTCTCTACTTACAACTCTTTCGTTGGCGCATGCACAACAAAGGCCGTTGTGCGCCTACCAAAATTATCTAGTCATCTCGTTTTCAGGAACGCCAAAAGCGCAATGAGGACACTCAAACAAATAAACAGGTACACACACATGCGCGCGAGCGCGCACGCACGCTCAACTGAACATTTTAACAGCCTAACACATATTCTCTCTCTCTCTCTCTCTCACACACACACACACACACACACACACACACACACACACACTCGCACACACACGCACACACACACTCGCACACAACACGCACACACACCACATACACACACGCGCACACACAGCATACACACATGTTTCTTTTTTCCTGCCATAGTTCTCTGGCGCTTTTACAGTTCTGAAAGAAATTTGTTACTAACATGCTCAGAACGTCACATCAGCCATATTCCTTGCCAAAAATTTGGTTTTAAGAGCGAACCTAATGCTGAGGTGGCTGTGCAAACTCTTGCGCGGTTGCGCTTTCTGTTTTGACAATCGTTCAAGTCTACTAAGTGATGAGGAAACGTTTTGTGCAAAGAATGAGCGATGGTGCCTCGAGGCGACCTCAGTCGCGGTGCCATCAATTTCAGCTGTTTGCGTAACGTCAGGCAGTTAAAATTGATTACGCTTTCGTTTTCGAGGATATGAGGTCCACGCTAACCAATCAGTTGCAAAGAGTACTGGTAAAAAGCAAGAAAAAAATATTTTTAGGAACCACCAGTGCACGTTTCAGCACCCTTTCCTTCTTTTATTTATCGTTGCCGTTGGCGTTCTTTTCATAACGAAGTGACTTTACTAACAAATGATGTTCCTGGTTAGACTCACTTTGTTAAATGCAAATGTGTTTCACTTTTCCGTCGTTGTATGCGGTTAACAGATGTCGCTTGGGGAGTACGCTTAAAGTATAATCGATTGCTTATGCACTCTACTGATTTAAACTTATTGATATTTTCAAATGATGGAATAACGAATAATAACAAAGCTCCACAAAACGTACGGAATTACGAATGGAGAAAGAAGGTAATACTTACTGTGCGCAAATTTTCCACGTTATTTCCTTGGCATCAGCAAGAACGTAGGATGGTGGCTTTATGGTAACCTCGAACTTCGGCAACACTGCATTCAAACGCAATATTGGGGAGCAGTTCTTTTTTTTTCTTCTTGATGAGCAATTTACAATCAAAAAGCGTTTTGAGAAATGGTCGATCATTTTTTTAGATGAATAGGTCGTACCACGAAAGTAAAACGAGTCTTTACTGATGTAGATGGGCCTTGCCAAAAAAAAAAGGCAGCATGTGTAATGCTGGCTTTTGGAATGTACGTAGAGCGAACATCTCTCACATCTATGTCTCTGGCCCATGTACCTCGATGTATTCATCAAAATCTGTGACATCACAGCTGGCTCGTGCCAAAACTTCAAGGTGACGTCACCACATATATTTTTTGTTATGTGCGTTTTCCCCCTTACCAAGCTGCTTCTCGCGCTAAGAGTGGTGCGTTCGGTATTTTGAAAATGCAATTTATTTCTTCTAGAAATATAGTTTTTATCTTAAGTGTTTCTCTAAAAGGAGTTCTATAACTAGGCTAAAGCGGGAAGCGGAATGCAACTCCATAAGCAAATTAATAAACATGTCGCTCAGATGCTAGGAAACTGATGTGCACCCTTTATCGAGGTCATTTCCGTGACGTAGTTACTGTGACATCCCTCAATCACCCATAAAGCCCGGCATAAAACTGTTTAGCATTATAAAAATACTTGCTAGAGCGTAACCTCCATTTCGAATGCTGGTCAACCTATTTGACGTGCTAATGAATCAAATATCCTAGTGGTACACATGCATTCGCGATGCGCTACCTAATAAGGTGACATTGCCTCCATGCTTACCATATTCGTTAACCTCGAAGTGTTGCCTCACAGTCTGAGTGGGAAGTTCGACGACAATCTGCCACAGGCCCAACTCGGGTTCTTCTGTGAGCTGGAAATCTCGCTGCACAATTCCTACAACACACAGAGAGACGTGCGCGCATTTGAAATGTCTTCAACCGGCAGTAACAGTAGTTTTCTACAAGTACACTGTAACAAGCGAGGCTTGAGCAAAAAGACCTTAAACACGACTGTAGACACATGACACATCAATTACACGGGAGGCGTCGATAATAGGGAGTTTTAGATTAACGTTTGCAGGCACTGCGGGCGTTGCAGGCATAGCGGGCACCCTATGATTTTTATAATAACGTTTGCCCCCTCTTATAGGGAAAAATTTAGGGACTTTAGCTTCCCCGGAAACTCAAATGCACGAAAACTGCACAGCCTGGACAGCAGCGTTCGCGGGCCGCATGCAGGGCGCACACGCCACCCGCTAATTCGGATTTTCTGCGGGCGGGCCGCGAACGTGAACGGTGGCTCGCGTGCGATGCATGTGCAGTATATAGCAGTGACCGCACCGCAAGGGCTTGCGGTGCGCTATTCTAAAGCTCCTTAATATTGACACACAACAAAGCCCTTTCTTGTGAGTAGACATTTCCTGTGTGTTCTGTGTATACCATCGAATGGTTGCGTAATCCAACCTTAGTTATGTTATATGAATACGCGCTGTTTCCCACCTTAACTGAAACATGAAAGGCGTTTTCCGTGGAACTATTGAAGCTCACAAAAAGATAGTTCGTGGAACAAATTAGCATAAAAGCGAAATGTATGAGTGGGATTGAATATTGAATTTGTAAAGCCCCTGACATCGTTTTCCCGGTTAATATTAAGACCACCGTGATGTTGAGATATTTTAAAGCAAACAAACGGAGAAGTAATTTTAGTTGTGGTGCTATAAGTCACTAAAGAAAACTGTTAGAATTGAGCTGATCAGATGGAAAACACCACTTCAAGGACTTGATGTAAAATGTACAAGAAACATGGGCTTTGTACACTGTCTTCATAAGACTGCCTTCATAGCCACCAATTGGTTTGGTTGCATCAGACCTTCATTGTTTCTACACTTTCATGAGGGCTGAAGATTTTTTCTCTTGATGAATTTGTTACTGGACAATCTCTCATGTACACGTAGTATTTGTGAATCTCTTCAACTCCACTTCAAAATGCTATAAAGTTGGCGTAATTACAACTTACCTTTTTCAAAGGAGACATCGTTCCACTGAGCTATCCGAACGTCGCTTGGGCTTGTGACGTAGATGGTAGCCTAAAGGAAGATGTAATGGTGTGTACCCAAATTAATATTGTTTTCCTTTTTGACAAACAGTGAACTTAGGTACGAATATTTTAATAATAAGTCACGCAATATGATGGAAAGAAAAAAAAACATAAGAAAACAGCAGGTTTTTAATATCGGGTGGCTGAGTAATACTAATACGCTAGAGCTTACCTTGACATCCGTGACAGGCTTCAGCTCGTTATTGATAGGCAGAACACGGAATTGAACTGAAAAGAAAGTTGCGTCATAAAATTGTTGTTCTCTTTTTCGTCTTAGTCATGCACGACAGGTCAGAATTAATCAGCTTCTGCGTTTGCGCTGTGCGCGCAACCACATAATAAATTTTGTCAGCAAAGCCTACACTTAGAAAATGCAACAAATATTCACCCTTCTACAAAGTATCAAAGAAACGTGGTGTGCGAGAGAACGGAAGCGGCCCAAGCTTCAATAACCTACCAAACAAAGATACTACATGTCGCAAGGTTGTCATCCGTATATTGAAGAATAAGAAAAAAAAACGGAAGAACATAGTGAACAAAAACTTACAAAACTTGCTATATAGTACGTCAAAATGGCATATGCTTCAATTTTCCCATGCATAAATTTTGGACAAAATTTAGGGCTGCGCCATTGTTTTGTATTTGTGAGGGAGCACTTTGGATCTTTATACCGAAGTGAAATGTTAAGACCAATTGGCTTAAGAACACCATACCTCCATCAATTTAGTGTTAGTATAGATACAGTGATAGTATAGTTAATTTAGTGATAGTTACACTGATAGAAAGGTAATTAAATTACTTATTTCGATATATCTTTACGTGCGTTTTTATAAGGGCGAACGAAAGGGGATTTTTTTTTTTCGTTCGGCTCGCTTTTTTTTAATAGACGCAGCTAATTCAATCTAACAGGCAATCAACTCAAGAAACGCCTACGCGACACTATGCTGTCTTTACTTGTAGAATAAGTAGTAGGACTTGAATTCAAACGATTGACGTTTAATTCATTCCAGTACACGACGTAGTTACAGTAAAGTATAATAGTTATTATCTTCCAGACTTTCCTTGGTGTCATTGTCTATTAGGGTCATTTAGTAGTCTCTTTCATTAGGATCTATCTTGCGGAAGCAACAGCTTCAATGTACTTAAAGCGACAATGACAATCATTTTCCAAAAATGAACAAATGAACGCAGATGAAGAAAACGTTCCTAATACCTCTCTGTCCTGGCTTGTACAGCGCCTTGTCCGACTGGACAAGAATGGTGTTTTTGGACTTTTGGAAGTCAATTTCCTTCCTGTCCCCAAATACATAGCTTCCGAAAGTTCCGTTCACTTCGATCTTGGCTTGACTGTCCAGATGCTCGGGCACTCGGAAAGGAAGAAAAGTACTTTCACCTGCAAGCGGCAAAGTTTGATTGTTTGAGATTCAACTAAGTTTAAGTGTTTCGGTCGTCGCAAGTGGGACGTTTCTTTATCCCTAAATGGAAACATTTCTGTGACGCCATTTTGACGCGAACTCCTAGTAATTAGGGTTTCGACGTCGAGGAAGAAAAGCGCATCATATTTAGGTGGCGTTTAAAGGCGCCTCTACGCTGGTATCGCTTTCAGAAAAGCGGAAGTCTCATGCACACATAAGCGCACATTAATGCGCTAGTCCCCTATTAGACGTTCTGAGGCAGATAATACATCTGATCATCCACATGGCTCTGTCGACTTTCCGTTGGTAATTATATATCTTACGCGTTAAGTCGTTATGGAGTCATGTATATAAAAGCATCAGAATTATCAAGCATGTCTATGATTTGGTCATTTCTGTAAAATATAGCAGCCTGCTACTCGTTTTTAATAAACTACTTCTGACTTACATGGGTTTGTAACTAAGTATTTTGGCTCCGAATTAGGCTTGTAATAATATTTAATTTCGTTGCTGCCCATGACTGACGGTCACGCGGAGAAACTCAACAAACACGTGTGATGAATTTTGTCGGCTTATCTACAATATTTCTTGGCATCAGCGTAAACTATAACATCCGTTTATCTCTTTTCATGTGATTGGGCTTCATCGGCTGCCTGTTGAACGAGTTTTCGCTCGTCGAAACCCGGGCTTTGTTGCATAGAAACTACCAGAAGCCACTCAAAATTTACCCAATGCTGTAATCACATTGCAGGCACAACACGCGCGATAGAGTGCAACCTCGCATGCAGGCCAGCACTAACGAATATACTGGAACCCACGGTGGTTCATTCAGTGTATGAACAGCCATCACATTCGATCATACTCAATTTTTCAACGACCAACGACTGTGATCTCTGCCTTTGCTGCTGATTTCTGGGAGTGTTACTCGCTTTTGTGCGGCACAAATTTGCCCTTCAAATAGTTAAATAATCCATTCGACACTTTCGCCTACTAAATTCTTCTCAATTGCAACCACGTGGCATATATTGTACCCAATGTGCAGGGCACTGCTGTCATCAGCTCCCAATATTTCCGCCTCGCATATTGCCGTGTGATCGGCCCACAATATCTGTTATTGAGCCTTTTCTATTGTTGATATATTTGTAGTGGCCTTGGCTGCAACAGCGCAACTGGAATAAACGAGTAGACGACACTGGAAAGTAGGCATTGCTTAGTTTTTATGCTTCATTTTTGTGAAGTTGAAGTGTTATCAATTCAGAATTTACTATGCCCTGCGGTCGAATTACGAGGTCCTTCAAAACAATGCCGAGGGTGTAATGCCGATGTAATGTCAGATTGATACGCGCATAGAAAGCACGTCTGCAAAATCACGCTTCATGACGTCCAGGTATAGACGCGAACTTATTATCCAAAGTGTTATTACACAAAGAGAACAAGTTTCAAGGCTGAAACAAGGCTGGAACAAAGGAGCAAGTTTCGTAGGAGCCTTACGCACCCACGAGTAAGGCTCCTATACAGTCGGTGATGAGGAAGAGGCGATGTGGAGATAAACTGTGTCGCGATAAGTACATCATGAAATAACAAATAACAATATACTAACAGTTGCGCATACTAACAAGTCAGCCTAACCTCGCAAACGAGCTAAATTGAAGCGTCTGATATTCTGCGAACAAACTTTAGAAAGAGGACACACACGCAAGTAAGAAGCTGTCTTGTGAATACTTTCTTACTTGTTAAAAGATTTATTTTAATAGTGCTGCATGCATGCCTTAACAGGAAGTCCTTTTTCGGAAGTTTTTCTTCGTTATACCAAGGCTGCATTTTTAATATCGTTCAAAGGCCGCCCAAAACGAGCGCTAAGCCTCAAATGTTCGGAGATTATGAGCGTCCCGACGAGCTAGATTAAATCTGCTAAAAATAAAAAAAAAACCTTCAACGTCTAAGAAAGGCAAGCCACGAACTGGCTCGCGTCAGCCATAATTTACGCCGTAAGTGAAATATCTTCCCACGCGAGGCAATTGTAGAACGAAAGCCCGACGTCTTCCACCTATCTCGCAAAGCCTCCATTTTGTTGTGCTGGCTGCATCTCAAACCGTGTATAAATTTAGTCGCCAGGTTCACTTTAGGGATCATCGTTTATTAAGGCTGCGCGCTCATGATATAAGGCGTTTGATAGACGTCCAGGCACAGTTTCTCTTTTTCTTTTTTTTGTCGCATAATTGAGACGTAGGTAAGGGCACATGGGAACAAGTTCTGAAAAACGTAGCCCTGCTGTGCCCGAGCTGGCGCTTTTAACGCCATTGTACACAGTGTAAATTTTTGTGGGAAGTTTTTTTTCTACCTGCCTAATCGTCTCGTCTCCACAATCTCCAAATTTTTCGTGCAACGTTTCGCTGGTCTGGATCTTGCTTTAGTACTAAGCTTGTAACATTAAACATTGTCTGCGATATTAGCAATGGCACGTCACATAACGCGAAGAGGCCTACAACAGCCGCCACTTTGTTAAAAGAAGGCCTGGGTTAAAATGAATGCAAGCTTTTTAAAAGAAGTAGAAGAACAGGTCATCCAAATTAAGCATGAACGGACTACACCGCATTGGACAACGCGAAAAGAAGGCATAATTAATGCTGACTACAATCTTGTGCAATTGAACAGTACCTAAGTATTAACAGTTGCAGAAACATATCAAAATGTAGTGTATAAATATGCATATTACTCCAGAGACAATAGTGTATAAATCCTTAGAGTGAAGATCGTATCTATAATAAATACAGTAATTTTAGAACTAAAGTTCTCACAGAGTAATTGCGGTTGTTAAGAGACGTGTCATTTTTCTAATATATTAACTCGTGAAGCATGCAGCTTGACCACGAATTTTCTTTCACATAGGGCCAGAACATCACTGCGATACATCTGATTGTAGGTTGAGATGGCAGCAGACGTACTTTTAAAACAACGATTTGAATTTCCGTCAGTTTCAAACGTAGCTTATCAGCCGTATTTGACTGGCAGTAATGTTAAAACATCGACAAAGTTCGCGTTGGCAGAGTCCAGCGGCAAGATCAACACAAGTTTTTGCCGCTGACGTCTGCCACACATATGTTTACGAATGCAGAATTCCTGATCCTGTACTTACAGAACTCATTGCGTGATATTTATTCACAAAAGCCGGATCCCCACTCCGGAAGCTGAACCCGGATGCTGGACATAGCATTAACAAAGGTAAACGACAAACGGCAAAGAGCCCCTAGTAAGATAAATATTTGTGGGTTCGGTCACTGAATGGTTCTCGCTTCTAGATAATCAGCAGTCAGTAAATCAATAAGCATGGTGGATACAGTATTTTGTTCGTATAAACCTGTTATTTTTCTGAAAGTCGCACTCAGTCCTGTTCACTGAAGCAAACTACTCGCTGATATGCATTGTATTATGGTGGCTGAAATCAATCTTTCATATACAAGGGTTTTTTTTTTGCCCTTGGTTGGTTACTTAGCCTATAACATAGCTAATTAGTACCAAAAAAAGGCAATAGACACAGTAACCACAGCAGAATTTGGCACCAGCGTCCAGTATGAAGACGTCACCTTGTCCACCCACTTTTTTTTTGCACCGGGTAATTATGTGTGATGTTGATTCACACAAACTAGCCCAACTCGCATCCTTGATACAATCACTTAGTTAAGTGCATCTTTATAAGTGGAACTGGATGAAATTTGGGCTATAAAGTAAGAGAAAACCAATACAGCTATAATAGGTGACACTAAAATAAAAAAAAAAATCTACAGCCGCGATTCACACCCGGACCTCTTTATTGAGAAGTGGGCATATGATACTGCACCATTTTGGTGGAGCTGCGCACATTTCTCAAACAAGAAATTATAGATTACCAATTTCAGCACCAGCGAGTATTTTACCCCTGCACCATTTATACAGAGCCGCGGACAACCCTAAAACAACACGTTGCAGGCTGCCGATCTCAGCAGCACAAGCCGGTCGAACTTGTTCGGGCTACGCTTTTAGTACGAATGCTCGAAAAAAAAAAACGCTACGAACATTGCTGCCAGGTGGTCCCACATCTGCTCCTGTGCGGAGTCTCCATTACAGAAAAAAGGGTGAAATAAGAAAGAATAGTTGTTGAGCAGTTAATTCGTGTCGACTTCTGGTCGTCCTCACTTTACTGTCATGGCAAAGCACAGCTTTCGTATTTGATTACTTATTTTACTCAGTCTTCCCAGTTAATTATTTCACAGACGTATATCAAGCTTAGATTCACTTATACGGGATGGGTGTAGAACACCTACGTTTTCGATTCCCTAAGTCCTACATTACAACTATACTTGTGAGTGCAACACTAACTGGTCTTTTGCGTGCGAAAGTTTACTCTGAGATAGTGCCAACGAGCCACATGTTTAAAGAGCGCCTAGTGTTTGAGATGTAACACAAGGAAGGCGATGTAAGCTGTTTAGTGCTTCTTCTGAAAAAATAATATAGGATATGGCTCAATAAGACTCGAGAAAATGAAATTCAGATGATGACATATTGTATCTGACACTACCTATAGGTGCGGCGGGCGTTCAGGGCTCTCGCCTGTTCTAGCACACTCTAGTGGTAGGTTGCATTGCGTTACGACGCGTTGTGTGGACGACTATAGTCATGCGCGACAATAAACAGCGGACTGGTTATCAGCAGTGAGGTTGAGGTGCGTTACAACGCGTTCTGTTGACGACTAGTCACGCGCGACGAGAAGCCGCGGACTGGTTATCAGCAGTGTTGAACTTTGCTGTCAAAGCATTCCTGTTATTGCCAAATCGACGTATAGTTACAACAGCCGAGTGTACAACTGGAAAGATAACCACAGTTTCATCGACGGAGTGCCTTCATGCTTCCCGCTACTGTCCAGTCTCCTTTGTTCACTGTTCCAATTTTATTTGAAAAAAAAATAAAATAACGGACGTATAGGGCAAGGAGGGTGGGGAAAAAGAACCGAACTTTGAGACTTGATAGAAAGGCTGCAGCAGTTTAGCCATGTAGAGAGAGAGAGCTTGCAGAGAAAAGAAAAATACAAGAAAGGCACCCTGTTTTAATCCTATCATCTACTTGCTTTTCAGTGCACCCAAGGCCCGTTAGGCGGCGTCATAAAGACAGTTTTAAGCTCTTTGAAGTAAATTGCAGGGAGTGCCTGAAGAGGAACGAAAGACGCTGGGGCGTGACACAAAGAAGGCACTCTAGAGTTCATCGTTGCGTTTCCGAAAACTAAAACCACTTCCGAGGAATTATCTCGATAAACAGGAAGTGGAACGAAGCAAACTTTTCTCGGAGTACCGAAGCGGTGAGATGCTGTGACGAGAAGAATTCCGCAAACGCTATCTTATCACATCTCTCGCTGACTCGTCTACTTGTTCATTTGTGTGGGGTTGTTTGGTGTTTCGCGTGGCGGTGCTGCTTTCCACCATGACCATTTTGGTTTTCAGAGTGGTGGTTGTCAGTTTAACGTAAACAGGGTACACACAAATTGCCACCTACGCAAGGCACGATTGCATTGCTACAGTGGTCTACCCGTGCGACGTTTTGCAGCCGCCGAGCGAGAATAAGTGGCTGCATTCAAACAGGTTGATCTGTTGGTTACATCCTGCGGTGTGAAAGCAGAATCTTCCCCGATGCCCACGTAGGATTTTCCTTAACTCGAAGTATGTAGGTAGCGCGCACGTCTCTTCAACTTGCAGTCATCTGGGTATAACGCTAAGTATAGGCTTCCCAAAAACGCACTGGATAAACAATTTTTGTGCTCGACGCAAGGCCTCAAGTTATCTAGAGAACCGATTATAAATGACGCGCAGGACTTTGTTCATTACGGTAAGGTAAGCTGTTCATTATGGTAACCTAACAACAGCGTAGGCACAAGGGCTGTGCCGTGCCTGAACAGTCAATGAATAGCGCGTGTGTCATAAAAAAAACATCATCGTTCAGAGCACATTAAGGAAATAGTAAATTATCTTATTTTGATGTTTGCTTACATCCATGCCAAACATACTTAGGCTCCTGCTCTTTTTTGTTTTTTTTTAGAAAAGGACAATGTTTTCAACGTTAACTTTTATGATGAAAGTAAGACAGGTCATGCGGGCAATTAGAAGGCCGAGATTGCAAATAATTACAATGGAAAAGAGAACCGAACATACCGTTCTTAATGTCGTACTCTTGTTCGGCCAAGACGATGCTGTCGTTATTGTACTTGAGGAGCCGGACTGTCACCTTGCCGTCTTCTTTGACGTCGGTGAGCGTTAGCCGGAACATGGCGTCCGTTTCGCTACGCAGTATTTTTGGCGCCGTGAAGATGTACCCGCTGCACAAGAAAAAATGAAAGATAAAAAAAAACATTCGCGAAGCGAAGAAAAGCCGAATCGTGGAAGCTGAGGTACAGTAACGAAGAATATTGTTTTGACAGACACATACGATCAGTTTTCTACAATTACAGAGAGCAACTTAGGTTGTGAACTTGCCATACTTGTATGAATATGCAGTTTTAGTTCAGCATGGAGACACAGAAAGCAGTAGGCAACAAGGTAGGTATGTTCCCATTGGAAGGGCTGTGTTAGGCTTGGATACATTAACTTTCTTTTCCTTTTTGTTAAACGTCTCTTCCCCAGGCACCTTCGGTTCCTCAATTGCCTCTACAAACACTGACAAAAACTTACACTTCACACGTCTTATTGATTACATGAAGGGTTTATAGAATGCCTACATCTCGTACTGTACCTAAGCGCTCCTAATAACGCACCAGCTCTTGAAGGTGCCCTCTGTTGAGAGACTATACCCCATCAGTGAGCCCAGCAACGTTTATCTTACACCACCGAAAGTTGTACCATTTCGCTTTTGTAGATGATTAACGCTATTCAAAGTGACAAGTGTGGCATGATGTTGCAGTTAGCTCGTGGCAGATCAATTCAATCTAGTAATATATCTTACCCATCAGCAAGCTGTGATGCAACCGCACCGATGACTAAGCAGACTGAACCCCAATGCATTTTTGGCTTCAGATGTAACCCCCACGGTGGCCGTCACCTGCAAATATAAGCATGACAAAACACTTATTGCATTGATTAACGTGGTTACTTTACCAATTCACACTTCGGGTAAATAGTGCAGATGCAAAAGCACCAAAGGAAAACTTAGCTACCGTTAGAGAGCAGAAACGCCTGAAGCAGTGAAGTCGTACGCCTAAAGCGTACAACACTTCTACGGGCTTCTGAGCAGAAGTATCAGGTCACATGTAAGCTGTAATGTGTCCTATATATTCTCGATATCCTGTAATTTGTATACCACCTCATGCAATGGACCACATAATCAACTTTTTTTTTCATTTGTGCGCGTGCGTGTTTCCAACTTTCCTCATTTTTACCTTTCCCTCCTATTATTCTCGTTACCACTCATCATGGTTAACCTACTAGCCTTTCTCTTATTATCCTACTAATACTGCTCATTTGAAGGGACACTAGAGTCGAATAACAATTTACGTCAGAGTGAAAGCTCAATGTATGACAACATCTGAAACGATAAAGAACACCAGGGGGTCGGAATTTCTGGAGCCCTCCACTACGGCGTCTCTGATAATCAAACGGTGGTTTTGGGACGTTAAACTCCACATATCAATGAATCAATCAATCAATCAATCAATCAATCAATCAACATCTAAAACGACAACATTATCAACAGTAGTGCCTTACTACTTACCGAGAAATTAAGGTAAATGCAGAACAATACAAGCGCCGCAGTAGGACATTCTCAAAATGACACCGATGATATCAGATGGACTGCCTACAATTAATCACTAGTAATCGATATAGCTGCACTAAATAAAGAATCTTCCGTGCATCAAGAGACGCAATATAATATTGCTTGTTCGTTTCTGTGTGGTTCAGGGAAAAAAAGAACCGCCGGACGTTATTGTGGGGAATGGTGCAAGTGGTTCAAAAATTTTTGCATGGTTACACTGGACAGATCATGCCGTCTAGCAGGACACACTTGAACCAAAACACATCTGCCATCTCGGAGCCAATGACAGGAACTTGATCAATGGCTGTTGTTGCTGCCGTGGCTCCCGCTGCTTTCGTTCTGTCTACTAGTGTCGGCGACCGCGCAGTAAAGCCGGGCAACGTTGTGCACGACAATAGTGAGATGAGTCAGTCGCTTCTTGAGGCGGGTAATTTGAAGTGCGCTAACCCGATGCGCGCCACTAAAACGTAATTTTATTCCAAAATAAGCCCTTCCTTGGCACAAAAGTAACGCATCAAGGTTTCTGAACCGCTATTTCAACAATCAACGTCGACTTAATAGTTGCCCTTGTCCCTTTAACGAGATGCTCGAAGTCCGACCAGCCTTCAGTAGTGCGACTATTCATGTCGACCACAAAAATCAAGTGAGTATTGATTAGTAACCACTTTCTGACGACACAGTCCACGATCTTTGTCGACATGCCGTTTCCTTAACGTCAGAGTTTCTGATAATATGCAAAATTTGGACACTTACTAGTCAGTCGCTATCCAGAGTTTTGAATGCTTTCAAAGGCTTCATTTATTTTTGAAACCCTATTTAAAACGAGAAGGAAAAATTACCTGAATATTAGTGCCCTGTTTGCACACCAGGAAAATTGATTGATTTGTGGGGTTTAACGTCCCAAAACCACCATTTGATTATGAGAGACGCCGTAGTGGAGGGCTCCGGAAATTTTGACCACCTGGGGTTCTTTAACGTGCACCCAAATCTGAGTACACGGGCCTACATTTCCGCCTCCATCGGAAATGCAGCCGCTGCAGCCGGGAATCGAACCCGCGACCTGCGGGTCAGCAGCCGAGTACCTTAGCCACTAGACCACCGCGGCGGGGCACACCAGGAAAATGATGGTGGAATCTAGAAGACTAGAAAAGAATATGCCTCGTATAGTTTGTCCCGTATGTTTGTTTGACCACATGACTTTCCGCAAGAAATTTTGTGGGCTGCGCCATATAATGAAAGGAACAGTTGTTGAACAGAAATAATGAGAACGCGACCATCAACATCAGCATGCTACTTCGCCCCGGTGGTGGCGAGCGGACCTATAAATTCAATTTACAAGGTTCCCTCGCCAACTGTATGGGTGCGGTTGCCGGGCACCTTGGCGACAAATCAAGTTTCCGCTTCGAACGCGGCCGACAAAGCACCTTGTAAAAGCCCGGAAAGCAACGGTGCGAAGACTGTTCCTAGGGCTCTCGGCATCGTCTTTGTGTCGTCCAGACAGAAGGGGAAACCAGCCGTGACAAAAACAAAAGGGATTGGAAAGTAACGACAGCGTTGTTCTTCGTCGTGGTTATTTTTCCGAAGACCATTGGAAGCGGCTGGTATTGTCCGCGCTATATCCTGTACCTCGACTTCGTCCGAATAGTTTCGCGTGGTGTGATTACATTACCGAGGCTATGAGAAAACGTAAAGCCACGACAAAATACAGTAAAAAAAGACATGGCTTGAAGGGTGGCCGCCTTAACGAGCCGCCTTTCACACGTGTCCCCTGAATGGGTCATTAGTGGCCCACCTTGTTTTGTGTAGCTGCGTGCCCGATTGGATTGCTCATCCACGCCCTCGTGATAACGGCTGAACGCGTCGTTTGCGTCACACCTTGACGCGACATAGTACATGGTAGAGGTAAAAAGAAAACTAACTTCAATATATGCCAATGAAACGATACCAGGTTTGACTTGAACCTGTATGCCCCGGACAATAAACTGGAGCTCCAGTGCGTGCGGATTGGCATAGGTGTAATCAACTCGTACTGATGGAATTTTCCCCTAATGCGGTTCGTCGTATCGGCATCGATACGACCGATTGAATAGTAAAACATTAAGAGGTAGAAAGAAGAGCATGGCTTCACTTGCGAGTCCTCTTAGGCGAATGCATGATGACCTGTTTCAATCTTTTAAAACTGACAGTGACGCCAAGGAAAGTATAGGGGTTGTTAGTATTAGGTGTAATGCAAATGGGATGAAAGAAGTGCCGAAAAGATAACTTGCCGCGAGCAGGGGTCAGGCATGCGACATTTGAATAACGCGTCCAATGCTTTACATACAGCGGTGGTAATTTCTCCATCCACATTGTGGTATACATATTTGCACATATGAACTTGGGAAGGTTTGTCAGCCCTGCTAGTACAAATGACGGCATTTGATTAACACTCTTCTTTTTTTTCTGCCTGTACAGGTGTCAGGTGGTACCTGAACTTATTTGTTGTTTGTTCTTTCTGCCTGTAGGCGTCACGTAGCACGTGGCGCCTACAGTTAGAAAGAAAGTGTTCGGCACTCGCCGTCATGGCCACTAGCGGCGCTTACTAACACTCCCAGGTTTAAATGTGTAAATGTACCCTATTAGTGGACGGAGGCATGAACACTATTTATTTATTTATTTAGTACCCACAGCGCCAGAGGCATTACAGTGGGGGAGGGGTTTACAGTCAGTCTGGACAGTTCAATATTTTGTCATATATAAAGCGTGGAAAACGGTAATAGCAACAACAACAGCTACAGCAGATCGACAACATAAGTTATTCACAGCAGTATGCAGTATATGTGAGAAACAAGAACACTACAAGGTTGAGTCACTTCAACAGGAAGAATAAGTGATTTGATATCGGAGTATAGCCACAATTCCCTTCTGCATACAGTGTGAGGACAAAAGAAAAGAAGAACAAAAGATAAGAACAGTAATACATACAGTACGTCTTAAAAAGATCAAAGAAACAATCATTTCAGCAGGGCAAAAAACATCTCATTCGAAACTACGTTGACGATGTCAGCAGGTAACCTATTCCAGTCGTGGATTGTTTTTGGAAAGAAAGATTTCTTAAAAAGTTCCGTGCGGCATAGAACCTCTCTTACTTTTTTTTTTCGCTCATGGTCCACGCGTTGGGACCTATAGTTAGGCGGTGTTATATACATGTCTCTCTGTATGTTAATCGTACCATAGTAAATGGAATGAAAAAGCTTCAGGCGCAGCTTTCTGCGTCGTTCTACCAGGGTATCCCATTTGAGTTCTTCCTTAGTTCTTGTTGCACTGAAATTAATTGTGTATTGACGGGACACGTACCTCGCACCGAGATTCTGAACTCTTTCAAGTTTACTAACGTCGCGCGCCGTCGTAGGGTCCCACACTACACAAGCGTACTCGAGGACGGACCTCACGTACGTCTTGTAGAGTAGCTCACGTGTGGACTGACTGAATGCACCAGAGTTCCTGCGAATGAAGCCCAGCATTTTTCCCGCCTTTCCGGTTACGTAGTTAACCTGCTTCTGCCACGATAATTCTGGGGTATACCAAACACCTAAGTATTTAAATTCGGTTACTTTACCAATTACAATGTTATTCAGGGTGTAGCAGTAATTTAGAGGGTTCTTCTTTCGAGTGAATGTCATATTGACAGTTTTCGTGAGGTTTAGCTGCATGCGCCACCTAGTGCACCATGTGCTGATTCGATCGAGGTCTTGCTGAATCAGGTTGAGGTCTTCCGTACCGTTAGTGATCCTATAAACCACACAGTCATCTGCAAACAGCCTCAACTGCGATGTCAAACCGTCGCCAATATCATTGATGTACAATAAGAACAGCAAAGGTCCCAGGACGGAGCCCTGGGGTACACCAGATGAAACGCTTTGTGCCCGTGACCGAACCCCATTTACAACCACGAATTGCCGGCGTAACGTTAGATATTCTTTAATCCATGAGACAACCGCCGGATTTATTTTATATGTGAGCATCTTTTCAATGAGTAATGAATGGGGTACTGTGTCGAAAGCTTTCCTGAAATCGAGGAAAATACATTCAACCGCAAGCCGTTTATCTAATGCAGATGCAATATCATTTGTGAATTCCAGTAATTGGGTAACACAGGAAAAACCTTTACGAAATCCATGTTGGGCTGACGTAATCGCAGAATGAGTATTCAAGTGAGCTACAATACTCGCGAATAGAATGTGCTCCATTATTTTACATGCAACGGATGTCAGCGATATCGGGCGGTAGTTTGAAACGTCGCTTCTAGGGCCGGACTTATGAATAGGGACCACAATACCTGCTTTCCAATCATCAGGAAGAGAAGCTTCGAGTAGTGACATATCAAATATAACTTTCAAGTACTTTGCTATCGATTCAGCGCATGATTTAAGCAGGAAATTGGGTAAGTCGTCAGGACCACACGCTTTAGAAGAGTCGAGCCTTCGAAGCAACGATTCAATGCCGTGTGTACATATGACAACATCATCCATGTCGCTTATCGTTTCAAGTACCGGTGAGACGTCTTCAGAAGGCATTACTGCAGGAGTGAAGACGGAGCAGAAGTAGGCGTTAAAGCATTCTGCCTTGTCAGCGTCTTCGCGAACAATGACGTCACCAGACACGAGTGGAGGGATAGTTACAACATCCTTGCCATTCTGCTTCACGTGCTTCCAGAACACTTTCGGTTTATCTTTTAGTCTTGTTTGAATAGTTCCCGAATAACTGTCTTTGGCAATGCGTGTTGCTTCTTTAACTTCACGAGTTATTTCTTTCAGTTTTTTCTCTGTCTCTTTTGAAGGTTTTCTGCAATAAGCGCGATAAGTTCGTTGTCTTTTTTGTGTGAGCTGGCGCAAGGTTTTCGTAAACCAAGGCTTGCTTCTACCCTGTCTCGCCGTCAACACCCAAGTTGGGACGAACAGCTCACGTAATTCGAGTATTTTCTGCTTAAATAACCGCCACAGCCCGTCCACACTCCTACACTCGGCTTCCGTTTCGAACACTACTAAATAAGCCTGTAATGCTTGATTTATACAATCGAGATTGGCTTTTTTATAATTGTACAGTTTTCTGTTAGCATGGTTTTTTGTTTTAACATAGGCCAGCGACATCGTCGACACGTTGTCGCCCAGACAATCGTATGCGTTATACAAAGGTCGCAGGTTCGTTCCTTGCCAGATGCAAGTTACCCTTCCTTCCACTTTTCTTTCTTCAAATTCACATTGTACAATTCATACTATAACAAACCCTATGCTTTCCCTAGCATCATTGTCTGTTAGTTCTCTTTATAATGTGTCTAAAACAGAAAACGGAGCCCTTGATTTGCTCCTTTATTTCTTATTTCCCTCGTATAGCGGGCATTTTCGCTTCTTCGCTCGTATTCACTATAAGAGTACCTTCGGCTTCGCAATTCAGCCAACTCTAGTGCCAAGCTTTGCAAGCCGTTGGCGAGTAGTAGTTACGAATGCAAGACTTTCTGAATTCTACCCATATTTATCGACGTGCGTGCATTCATTTTCCATTCTCTTACGAACGGAATATCATCATTACTTAATCACCTCGTCCATGCGCCACAGAAACCCCATCTTCAAAGTCTTCGATAGAAAACCCATCCAACGAGTGCAATCGAAATCGCAGACGTTTACGCGCAAAAACAAACAACCTAACTAGCTGGTCGACTTGCGTCCCATGGGGCGGCAAGTTTCTAACGACTCATGCATTCGCGCAATTTGGTGCAGCTGTGCCTACTTCCTGTGTATCTGAGGCGCAACGCGGCTGCTTGCCATTGGCAGGCCAAAAAATACATAAGCAAAAAACAGATATCAAACTGCTGTGTCGGAATAAAGAGGGGGGGGGGTGACCATGCCCTTAATTATGCACGTCCTCTCGTGGCGATCCTGCAACGTTTCCGCTCCGCTTGTGGCGATGCGATGGGGCACCTAACTCGCCCATCGGCCATTCGGAAGGAAAAACCGCAGTGCTGTGCAGAAAAGGAAGGGGTGGCCAAAAGAAGGCATCTTCGTTCATGTATGCATGAGGTGAGATGCAGTGGAGGACGGAAGCCGGGAAACGGGCAGGAAATAAAACATATAATATCGCTATCAACAAAGTTGCGGAGACATGAATTGCCATTCTTGAGCGTGAGATGGTTTGTTTGTTCATTGCCTACGCGCACAGACAGCTATATCAGAGAGCTTTCTCTCTCTCTTTTTTTCTTGTTCCTTTGCAAAAGGAATGGGGCTTTCCTAATCACAAAGCCTACAGGACCGATTGGTGCTGTACCGGGATGTGACGAAAGAACTGCAGCCCGGATCGGGAACGTTCTGTGTTGGAGGGGAAACAAAGGCTGAACCTGCCGTTACCAAGTACTCTGAAAACTGTCCGCAGCGGTGAAACACTGGTTGAGGTGCTCGGCTGTTGCGGCAAGTTGCATCCCGGTCGCGGCGGTCGAATTTTGATGGCGGAAAAATGGTAGATGTTTACGTGCTGTGCGATGCCAGCCCATGTTAATGAACACTAGATTGTCAAAATTAGTTTTGAGAGTGCTCCAGATGAAAAAAAAAACCTCACGCCATTCTTCGCTAAACTGTTACCTCTCGTCTACGCGTTTAATTCTGCAATCAGCGCGTGTGCATGTATACCAACGACCTAACAACTTGGCCGAGCTCAAACCCAAAAGAGCGACTAAGCACAAGCGAAAGTTGTCTTCTACAGAAGATAACATTCACACGACGAGATCTACGAAATACCACAAGCATATAGATAGATAGATAGATAGATAGATAGATAGATAGATAGATAGATAGATAGATAGATAGATAGATAGATAGATAGATAGATAGATGGATGGATGGATGGATGGATGGATGGATGGATGGATGGATGGATGGATGGATGGATGGATGGATGGATGAATGAATGAATGAATGAATGAATGAATGAATGAATGAATGAATGAATGAATGAATGAATGAATGAATGAATGAATGATGAATGAATGAATGAATGAATGAATGAATGAATGAGTGAGTGAATGAATGAATGAATGAATGAATGAATGAATGAATGAATGAATGAATGAATGAATGAATGAGTGAATGAATGAATGAATGAATGGGATGGATGGATGGATGGATGGAATGGAATGGGATGGAATGGAATGGGATGGAATGGAATGGGATGGGATGGGATGGGATGGATGGATGCTAGTGGCATTTCGTAGACCTATCTATCTATCTGTCTTTCTGTCTATGTGCTCACGTCCGAGTGCTATCGTGATCGCCCCCTTAACTTGGGGTAAGCCCAAGATTAGTATGAGAGGGTAAGAAGGTTTCATGAATATATATCTTTATCTTATCACTCTATAATTAATGTATCTGCCGGGTCCTTTCTGCCACCACAGTGTCGTCGTGTGCGTGCTCCTACACGCGCACCGACGCCTTGCATTGGCGCAAAGGACCAAGCAGAGCACTGCATAGCAAACGCAATTAGCCGGAGATTCACGCTACCGCGTCGGGCGATCGCTTGCTTGCTCCCTGCAGCATGCCTTCTCACGCGATTTGCCCTCCAACTCAATTACGGACGGTTTCGCAAGAACTACAGACAGTAAAGCGTTAACGTAGTGCATATCTTTACTTGTCTTACAGACGTGACAAGCGCAAGCTTACCTGAACTACTAAGTGCATTCAAGCATGAGGACTCTCTATACTTCACGGTGCTCGCTCCTCTCTGAAACCGTGAGGAGCATAAGCGCACCGTCATTTCGCAGGTGTGCACGAGTTAACGTGCATATTTATGCAATGTACTGAAGTGAACAAAACATACGCTCGAAGAACCAGGGCGTTTCTTTACAGCAGAGAGATTATGATGTAATGCAGAGTGTTTTTTTTTTTTTGCAAAACAGACTTTTTCTTAAACTACAATATGCAGGCACTTGTCCTCTTTTCAGCCAACTTCTGGATCGATGCGAAAAGATTTTGTCAATAATTAGGTGACTCAGGAATGATTGATTCCTCAATTAAAATCACCGCCACAGCGCTGAATACTGATAGTTAACCAGAGAAGCCGAAACGTCATCCCCTTTGCTGCCAACGCATTGGCGGCAACCATCACAGGGGTTAGCCGTGGGAGTTTATTTAGCGCGACGCACTATCTACAGGAGAAAGCAGGCTTAAGCACGCATAGTATAGTATAACAACGAGTGCCAAAGATACAGATGAGTGGGTAGATACCTAGCCATGACAACTCCAGTGAGGTGCCAAGCACCTTTGCTGTGACCTTGCTTTCGCAGCTTACAGAAGACTGCGCTGATTTTTGTTGCTATGGAAAAGTTAAGGGAGAAGAAAAAAAAAGATTAGCGACAATTTGAAAAGTAGTTCCAAGACGTGGTGTAGCTCTATGGTAGAATGCTTGACTGCCACGCAGAATGCTTGGGTTCGATTCCTGCTGGGGCCCAGAAATGCGCCAATTTTCAGGGTGGCTATGCTGAGCCCTAACATCACTATGAACCATGCCACATGAAGTTTCGCAAATTTCGATCACCCGGGGTAATTTACCATACCTAAATGTATGTACCCGAGTCTTAGGAGTTTCGCCCGCATCAAAGCGCGGCCGCTGAGCCTGCGATTGAATACGTGTCTTCTGTGTCAGCAGCCGAGCACTGTAAATATACTGTGCCTTCGCGGAGGACAACGAGGTCATTAGATCACCGTCAATTTATAAAGAGCCTGTCTTCTTGTGGTCCTCACAGAGCTCCGACATGGCGTTCGGACCTTCAATATATTTCGACATCTTCCGCTCCTATCTGCCATCTTCGGCAAGCTAATTACCTCATAAAAGTCGCTATTAGTCTCCTCTTCCGAAATTGTTCGTAAGGAGCAGGCTAGCTTCGAAATTATCGCGAGCCGTAACACCCCTACGCCCCGAGCTTTTCTTCTTAAGGTTATCTCTTTTTGCGCCCTCTTGGTGCGCCGTTCTAACTAACCTGATCCCTTCGAACGCCACTATGCGTCGTCTCTCTTGCTAATGCCATCTTTGACTCGTCGTTTCGGAGCGCTCCGAAACGACCAGTGAAAGATGGCATGAATTTTAGATGCGAAGCTTCTCTTGCTCGTGCCTATGTCCCGCGGCGTCGGCGGCGTCCGCACTCACACTACGCCAGCGCAACTCTTCTCCTTCCCTCTCTCCAACGTCTGCGCGTTACTCTCTCCACTTGTTTTCTCCTCTCTCACTTCCCTCTCTCTCCTAAGCATCCCTCGCAGCGGAGATAACACCCCTATTGCGCATGCGCGCCATGTTTCTCTTTCGCTCCTTCTCTCTCGCCTCGCAACGTCGACGCAGGCAGCATCTACTAACGAGCTTGTGTGTTTGAAAAAAGTGGTTAACAATTTAGAGTACTTGGTACTCTAATATGGGAGAGCTCAAAGCCGTCCCTTGGGCGTCACCACGTTAAGGTGGGTTATCACAATAAGTACATGGAGCCACACACGTACGAAGAAACGGACTTTGGATTTCTTGATTGAAAAAAACCGACTGCTCGCGCAGCACAACCGTTCGCTGGCCACCTAGTATCATAGGCACTGGACCTGGACCTCCAAAGTAGTGCTGGTGGGAGATCTCTCTTGTACGTTGTTGAACAATACAAATTCACAGCGCACACGTTATCTAAAAGCGTACGGTGGGTCTCTGTACCCCGCCAGAGTCCTCTTTCTCATTGCCCATTAGCAGCTATTGGCATGTTCCTGCAGGAAACATCGGTGCACCATTGCGTGGTTTTCACCTTCCTAGGTTTCTCTCCTGCGCAACGCCTCAATGAGCATCAGCATCGTGGCCTGCGTAAGCATTAGCGCTCGCTGCTTCGCATCTACACAGGGTTCCATTTCGAGGGAGATGGCGTTTTTTTTCTTTCTCTGTGTCCAGATGCGTTGCTAACATTAGTGCATGTCTGTTCAAATAGTTCGAATAGTTCAAAATAGTTTAGGACGACTTTCTTAATGTACTCTGCAAATTAGGCCACAAGTGCACTTACGTTACAGCCATTGACAACGTTGGCCATGGACGACAACCACCTAAGCGTGCAAAAGTTGCTATGCTGCTACGAATATAAGCCGTCCATGGTAAACTGAAACTTGTTGTTGCTTCTAGCATGTCTCATACCCACTCGGGGGGGATCAGACGACACTTCGCCATCGTTCTCCTTTAATTGCAGAATCCATGGTAGGAGCCATATAAGTAACCAGACATTTCTTGATGGAGTGCTTCGAGAACCGCCTACCGCCAATTTACTTATTGCGATACGACCTCCATAAAGCTTCGTACAAGTTCGTAAAATTTGGCCTTCACAGTGACACTAAAGGTAACTAAATCGAGCCACAGCTGACATTTATACAAGTAAACGCGTACATGTCTGACATTCACGATAGTGTATTGCGTGTTTGTTGTATGTTGAATTGTACATTATCGTTGAAAATACAACACGCGATGCGTGTTGTTTTAACTGCTCTAAAGGTCCCCGGAAAGCACGATCTGTGCTGCTGTAAATAGAGATAAATAGAACCATTCATGATTGATTCGGGGGGTTTAACGTCACAAAACCACTATGTGATTATGAGAAACGCCGTAATCAATGATATGGCTGAAGTACTTTATTATAGTCCTGAAAATCAGTACAGGACTTATACTGGTTGCTCCCGCGTCGTGACAGAGAGGCCAAGCCCCTCTGCCGCCACACGGGCCCTCTAGACAGCCCTGAGTTGGTCCACCAGCGCGTCATTGTGCAGCATTCGCTGCCACCACTGTTCGAAGGGCTCCAAAAGTTTCGACCACCAAGGCTTCTCTAACGTGCACCTAAATCTAAGCACACTGGACTACAGCAGTTTCGCCTCCATTGAAAATGCAGCCGCCGCAGCCGGGATTCGATCCCGCGACCTGCGGGTCAGCAGCCGAGTACCCTAGCCACCAGACCACCACGGCGGGGCAAATGGAACCACAGCTGACATTTTCCTTACACATTTCCCGCAGCTTTTTATGTAATTAGATTTTGCCTTTTTTCGCGTGTTCCCAGTAGTTTTATGGAGCGCCAATAGTTACCTTCGTACAAAACAATCTTTCAGAAGTGCATAAAGAAACGTCTGTTAAGTGTCAAGTTTACTATGTACCATTACTTTCGTGCCACAACTAAAATGAACATTTTAAGAAACAAATTTTTTTGTAACACTTCAGTACATATTTTCGTAAGGAGTCACTATAAAAACTTGGATTAACGCGCACGTAAACGTATAATAGATTATAGAAGCCCTCGCTTGAAAACCCACTGCCTTATTCTGCTATGCACACATTAACCACCACTGCACGTTTCTCTCTCTCTCTCTTGTTACGTTCTACTTTCGTCTTTCTTTTGTCTTGACAAGCAAGTTGACAGCAATAGCTCGTATGATTTTTTTCATCCTGATTTTCCAAACGCATTGTCTCTTGGCCGGTGTTCATTCAAAAGAGAAGTCCCATTGTTATTTAGGATCCCCGAGAGATACGCCCCTAGATCTGAGCACAGAAAAAGAGCGCACTTTACAGCTTCAGCTTTAATGTACGTTATATATGATTAGTTAGTTTTCTGGCACCCGTGGGTCCGTTCTTTTATCCGCTGAAGATAGAATGGGACAAAAATTTTTTTGCCTGTATTGCCCTGCTTTTGTTTTGAGATTTTCCTTCCGTGTGTCGAATACACTATCCTCGCGACAATAAAGCGGACGCGATTTTTAATTTCGTAGTCGCTCTCTTAACAATGGCCCCAGCGAATTTGATTTTAATTGGAGAGGAGCACCAGCGTGGCTAAAAGCGTGCTTGGACGTCAGCGGCAACAATTAATTACGCAAGCACAATCGGAACGCGCGAATGCTCGTGACAGCCGGCGTGAAGCGAAAAAAGTAAATGGCGTCCTTTACGCCGTAGCTCTCGAGTTTCGAAGTGCCGACCACCTAGGAAACGAATGCGAACACTTATAGCGGACCACCGGATCAGAAGGTATGTGATGCTCATGAATGGGTGTCAATATATACAAGTACACACAAGTTGTACACAGCTTCATAATCACAAAGTATGGCTGACTAACACTTGCAGAGTCCCTCTAGCATTCTCCTAAAACGACTCGGATCCATGCATTGATCCGGATCCATGCTCCTGCGAAGACTTCCCGACCTAACGTGGCTTTGCATGGCTTCCTGGATCGGAGACACTGCAATCCATAGGATTTCAGACAATATCAAGAAGGGAATCTGGGGCTAGTGTATACGTGGTCTTTTTCAGTGGCGCTTGTACCCCCTTGATAATTATGGGAAGTATACAGGCTTCGGATGTGCTTCGGATGGATTACGCTCTTGAGATCAGCGACGCTGGTTAGCCGAGTGTAAAACAAAGTGATATGAAGTTGTCATAATTCAAACTTGCTTCATTCTTTTGTGCGCACAAAAAATTTCCGTGACCAAGAATCAGAAGTGAACGCTGGTCAAATATAAATACCAAGGTATGCAATTCATTGTCATTGCGTTCCACATTTGGCATCAAGATATAGTGACTTATCTTTAACAACACTTTGAAAACAAACTTATCTGTTTTGGCCTCAAAAATATGCGCTATATATTTAAGGAAATAAGAGTACATTGTTATGTCCGAAACACTTTACGTTTTGTCTGCTGCGATGCCAGGTGCGTCAACTCAGTGGTCCGCCCCCAAGGCACCTCTCGTTTCGTCGTGAAGTCGATTTAGAGGAGCGTGATGATTCGTCAACTTAGCTTCACCGTCGTGTTGCAGTCAATTTAATCGAGTTTCGGCAAGAAGCCATTGCAAAAAAACGTGAACTCGATGCCATATCTCGCTTCTTCAAGGGACGCTACATCTACGCTCAGCGGTGAGTGGACGACGCTTCGCTTAAACTGTCAAATACAACTTGTAAAGCCCGAAAGGCGCAGTAAAGTTCAGACATAGTGGTCTTCAGCCCCTTTGACCAACAAAGGTGCTGGTTTAGTGCTGTGCACCGCACCATCCACGCTGCTCGAGGAAAGAAACTGAAACTGTAGAAAAAGATTCATAGACCGTTCGCTTGCGTACGCAATCTGGTATGGAACCTTTACTTTCCATAAGTTCCGTGGGGGTTGAAGTGCCAGATTAATCTCTTGGTATTATTGTATGAAACTCAATTGCAAACAATTTCTGCATGTTATATTGCATTGCCTACGTGATCAACCCACCATAGATCAAGTGATGATGTCATGGGATGACGTCGCGCTGTGCGGCGTCATGATTACGTGATAGTGACATCATCATTACGACACAAATTTCGAATATTTGTGATACCATATGATGGCACAATCACGAGGTGATAATTTTTCGCTTCCTTTATGTTGATGCCATCGACGCGGAACGCCGCCGACGCACACGGTTAGTTTCCACAATCTATGAGGCATCTAAATACGAAGTCCTAGTGTTCCTTTAAACTCAGCCGCCTAAAAAAATGTGCTTCCGTGCTTCCTGCTGCATATTTAATCGATCCCAACACCAAGTAAATGGTTCTACCTATACGCAAAAACTCATTTATACTTAAAGTCACCAGGGAAATTACATGGTGTACGCTTCGGAGCCATCAATGAACGAGGACGCAAATTTTCCTTCCATGGCTTAAGCTCCCCCTCTTCCTTTTTTTTTCTTGGTAATACAGCAACCCGCCTTTCGTAACGAAACAAAACATGTAAAGAGATTTCACTGTTCCTTTCCAAGAAAAACTTACGAGGCGTTTACCTGAGAAGCGCCGAAGGACGTACTCAAGTAAATTTGATCGTTTCTTTCACACATACCTTGCAGGCTACTCGCTGTAACCAGGCCGAAACGATGTTTGGGAGGTGCAAACAGACGGAAAGCACAGGTTTTAAAAAATTGATACAGCCTCGGAGAATGCCGTTTGCGCGAGGTTGAGCATTTGGGGAAGCGCTGTTTATCGAGAAAGTTGTGGCGCGCTGCCTTGAAGCAAGTGCCGCGGGTCAAGGAAGAAGGCCCGTTTTTTTTTTTCGCTAAAACGTGAATTCCTCCTTCGTTCAAAATAAAATGCGAGAACCTGCGCACTCTCCCTCAAAACTGAAGGCCAGATGCACGCGCTCATGGAGGGGAGTAACGCACGATGCGAAAACTAGGTTGCGCTGGCAGCCATCACCGTTGAGAGCGACGCCAGAGTATAATGCGTGTCATAAAAAAAAAAAACGCGTCGAAGGAAGGGAGAAAATAAGACGGAGTCAAAAGAGAGAATCGTGGGCAAAAAAAAAAAGAAAACGACTCGCACGCAATTTATTCCCGAGTTATGAAGCGAAGGCTCTGGGGCGACGGTTGTTTTGCGCATCCACGTGTCACCGTAGGAATGTACAGTATAGCCCGAGGCCTTTCAGCGCGAAACTTTCCGACGTCGCAGAAGCACCTGCTCAGGAACAGCCCAGAATTGGAGAGAGCTGTAATACGAAACAAGGAGTGGCGGCGACAATCGCGCCATTGAATTGGCAGAAACATTCTCTGCCTTTCGAACTTTCAATTCGCTGAGTAAAGGGTGTTACAAGCTAGGAAAAGATAAGCTCGAGAAGCTTCATTTAAATTGCGGTACAAAAAAAGGTTGCCGTAGTCTTTTTACATACGTTCTTAAAGTGCTAGTTTTCATTCGCGCAGTGTGAGCGCACCGATTCCGCAATACAGGCTAGGTATTCATTCCTCTAATCTTAAACTACTTTGCCATTTCTTCCTCAGCTCGTACGGTAAATTACTAAACGTTTCAGGAGGGTAAACTGGTGTACTTGCGATGGTCTGGACGAGAAAGCTTGCGAGCTTTCAAGCTCGGCTGCGTGTGCCCAGGTAATGTAGAAAGGGTTGTTAGCAGTTCCCGTATGCGGACGAAGTGTGTTATTTTCCTGCTCCTATTTGCACAACTCTTAGTTAAAATGTTCATCACCCCCTTCACGTCCGTTGAAAACAAAGGCATCAGCTAATTTTCAGAAATTTTTTTTGGCATAGTCTTATAGACGCCGTCTCGTAAATACAATACAACGCTATTAACCTCTTGACTACCAGACAAAGATGTAGGCAGGAAAAATAACGTGCAGTTAAAAAAAAAGATTCTTACTTCAATTGCTTCCAAAAGTAAAAACAACTACAGCAAAAAACATTGGACGAAAATTAATTTATCAAATGTGGGCTCAAAGAAGGGAACCTTTGTTGAAAAATATAGCAAAAACACAACCAATAATTGCATATTCTGGATTTGAAAGTTCCAGGTATATTTAAGCAATTTTCAAAGATCTATTACGTAACTTGCTTCACATAACGTTTTAGGTAAAAAAATAATTTCAAAACTTTATTAGCCAGTTAGACAAACCAGCTGTGTGATCTGGCCACCATCGTTTTTTTTTTGTTTTTCTTTGCACACCAGCCGCTGCTGCTGAATTCTGCCGCTCACTCTTGGTATTTCTGTACATGCTGGGCCATGCAGGCGCTAGTGTTCCACGACACTGATCTGTTCACTGTTGTGTTGTTTGGTAAGAAGTGTTATCGACGAACGTGCCCATAAATAGCAAAGAGGTTAATGCTATTCGCATTAACCTCACTGTTTTGCATCTACTGCCTCGAAATAATGCGCACATTTGTAATGTCGATGTGGGGAGTCTGATTTTTGTGCTATTACGCGTGACTTGGTGAAACCTTACATGAGCGATTTGTAGTTGTATTATACAAAGTTGTTATCCGTATAAAAAATCCGCGGGTAAAAAAAAAGCTACATTCCAAACGCTCGTGAACTTGTAACCACGGCAGTATAATCGAAGTTGCCACACCATAGACTGTCGAGTATGAAAATCAACATAGGTCAGTTTATGTTATTCCTAAGCCGGATGTTTAAGGAACTATATACGCAATGCTTTGTACATTATGTACGTGAAATTGAATATCACATGACCGCTAGCGCTTACCACAACTTACAATCGGCCCACTTTCGGCTCAAACCGATGGAAAAAATATTTTTTTTGCAGAACCGGACAAAACCACCGATCCGAGAGAAAACTGAGTGCGCAGCCGATGTCAAAGCTGATCTGTTGTCTCCTAAGAGTGACCTGCAGATACAACAAATATACTAGAAATGAAAGGAAAAAGTAGCCGTATAGATCTTGCCAACAGAAACACGACCTACCAGAACAGGATGTAATTCCAGAGCATTGGTTCTATTTCGACACAAGAGAAAGAAGCGAGGCGTGCGTTTCGCTTTAGGGCTCTTGTAGGATTTTCTTTTTATATTGTCTTTTTAAGCGCGCCAAACCCGAGTCGTAGTAGGAGACAAAATCACTGGACAGGATCGAATTTCGAGTAACTATGTCTGTCCCGCGGCTGTCTCCGTCTTGTCTTTTTTTTAGATCTCAAGATTCGTAGAGTGCAATGATTGCAGAGATGACGGCAAGATAGCGCGGGGACAAATATCCAGGCACTGGCGGAGCATGTGTTTTCTGCGTAGCGTCCTCACTCAGTAGCGAGTGTGGCGACCGAATGATAAGTCACCAGAATCCTCGATCGTTCTCGGCCGCTGCAAGAAGCCCTGGTCCAGTCATTTTTGTTTGTTAGTTTTTTATTTGCATTCTTTCCTTGGTCACTAAAGCAACGGCCCACGGCGAGAGTACCGTTATAAAACGGCACTTACGTACAAGGCGCTTGTCGATTCGTGTAAGCGCCGCTGAAATACAATTGTTCACGGCCGCCAAAAAATACCGGTCAGCGTTCCAGGTTTCGCGCAAGAACGCACTTGAAGCGCACATAAATAAATAAAAAATAGTAAAATGGCTTCTATTTCCACGGAAGGGCGAAACAACGAGCATTTTCTCGAAAGAAGCTGTTGCATTCGGGTATAGGATTCTGCTTCTTTTTGTGAAATAGCGTTGTCTTTGAGGCCCCATTAGAGTCTCCAAAACAATGGTACATGTGGAAACTTCGAGAAGTCACCTAATTCGGCGTTTTTAAACGCCAAAACTATGATCTGATCATCAGGCACGTCATTGAATGTAGGAAGAATTTTTTTTGGGGGGGGGAGAGGGGAGGGGGGGGGGGTAAAAGGCAAGCAAACGTGATCGAGTGTCATATTGTACTTTCTGACAAGAACCCAGCGTTTGGTAAGTTGGTATTCAATCGTGGATTGCATTTCGCGCAAAAAATAGTGAAAAATAATGTACAAGATAGAAGAGAGCACAGACAGGCGGGCCCCGCCACGGTGGTCTAGTGGCTAAGGTACTCAGCTTCTGACCCGCAGGTCGCGGGATCGAATCCCGGCTGCAGCGGCTGCATTTCCGATGGAGGCGGAAATGTTGTAGGCCCGTGTGCTCAGATTTGGGTGCACGGTAAAGAACCCCAGGTGGTCGAAATTTTCGGAGCCCTCCACTACGGACGTTAAACCCCACATGTCAATGTCAGCACAAACAGGCGAAAACTATACAACTGAAGTTTATTTTCAGAAAAAAAAAACATATATAGCGGAAGGACAAAGACACGTGGTTATGATTGCGGGTTGGTGGTTGGTTAATCTATCTCGAGTTTGTGCAGGTTAACCGATGGTTTCGCCACACATACGTCACCAAACTTATGTAGGAAAAAGGCCTCAACGATCTCTCGCGCGGTCCTATCTTTGAGCCTCGACAACACTTAAAAGGATGACATTTAAATTCATTGCAATGCAAGCAGAGATTATACGAAGGATGCTCTTTCAGAGAAGTTCTGTGGTCCTTTATACGGTTATTTAAGCATGTCTTCACCTTTCCTTTATATGTGTGTTTTTCTAAAAAAATAAACTTCAGTTGTTAGTCTGCGCCTGTCTGTATATGCTTTCTTCCTTCTTCATTTTTTTTGCACAAAATTCCAACCCCAATTGTGCTTTCTGTGCCATCGCAGAAATACTGAGGGGGGGGGGGGAGGGGCACAGTCCCGGCGTACTACCTCCAGGCTATACGTCACTGCTCCTCTCTAGACGCACAAGTATCTCTGCATTTGGACGCCATGAAAGCTGACTCGTTGCGGCTTGGATCGAGTCACCGACCTCAACGACGCCGGCCCGCACAGCCACCACGCTGTCTTGGCTCAATGTAACCTCTCGCTAGAGCAAGCACAAATTCTGTGATATTTATTTACCGATTTCAGTATGAACTGATCTTGGCAATATTGCGCGCGATCCATCGGGACAGATTCCTCTGTATGTGCACGTGCGCATACATGTATGTGATTGCGGCGTCATGACAAGACGGTACTGCAGAAGCTTACGCCACGGGGTAATATGGACATAGTAAATCACAGCTTATATATACACTTTGTTCCTTTCATTCTTCAAGAATTCGACATCGTCATGAGGACGATGTCATCCTGCGACGCTTCTTAAAATATTGGCAATGTTTAATTAATTCATTTTTTTCCAGACGGCCACATTGTCTGAGTTTATAATACTGCTACGCAACTTTCTTTATAGCTAGATTGTTGAAAGAGAAATTCGGTATCACTGATTTGAGTAATTTCATACATTTGTGGCTATAATATAATAATATAATATAATATATAATATAATTTGTGGCTATAATCTATAATAAAAGGCCGACCACACAGACCCATTCCGTTTTCTACTTGTAATATGTCTTCTGGGCCATGGTGCTAACTGTAAACATTCCAGAAGGTTATACAAGCTATATCTAACTGCTATGCTGTAGACCTCACTGTTGGGCTAGTTGGAACATGTCAGAACTATGTGGTGCGTATGTCACTTCATGTAGTTTATAGTTAAGTAGAATATTTCACTATAATGTAGATGCCCACTATTCTTCACGCAGTTGACTTTCGTATTCAGAAACGCTGCTTGACTTGAACTTGACTTGAGCGTTTATGAACATGAGCTTGAGCGTTTATATATACAGAGAAAAAGTAAAAGCAAGGTAGCACGGGAAATTTCGGAGGCACATCACATAAAAAAATTGTATATTAATTGTGTTAGCGAAACGTCAATACTTGCTTTCTGGTTAACCTCCCTGCCTTTCTCCCTAACATTTATGTCAGTCTGTGTATGGGTCGGAAGCGTGTTTTCTATAGAGAGCTTTTGTTCGATAGCGTGATTAAGTAAACTAAATCCCGATCATGGTGCGCATGTTTTAACGAGAAGTGGGCTTATATAGTAGCCTGTTTCCCCAAGAAATAAATAGTTGCATGCGAGTGGGCACCCATCGTGTTTATTTGTTTTCTTCTTCTGTGTGGTTGTGATTTTGGCGCGAAGTTGACTGTTTAATTCCGCTATGATGCAATACCAAAAGGTCAGTTGTCTCCACGATGGGTATAGAATGAAATACGCTGGTAATAGCTGTCGGTACATGCATAAGAAATGCCGCGTTCTCGCAGCAAGATATGCCTGAAGCCCACAGAAGTATCTTACATGAGAATTAAAAAAAAGCAGTGGTCTTTTTTTAATTGACCAGTGCATTCACTAAGCCTGCTTGATGATAGGCTAAAATGTCATTTTAATAACATTTCTCGCACACGAATTTTCTCGTGAATACGGGATTATGAGGTCATTATGAGTCAAGCATCGCATGTACACGATCAGGAGAGAGACGGAGAGCCCAGGATGGTGCTTTCTGCAGTTTTATACGGCCGCTGTTTTAATCACAATGGTCTTATGTCTGTCATTCATAATGTTTTCGTCCATAATGCTTTATTGACAAGCACAAGTTCACACTTTTGTAAGCCGTGAGAGAAGCTCCTTTCTCAAGCTCTCTGCCTGTCTCACTGCGTACCAGTAGAAGTGCGCGCTAATCCACTTGCGTTATGTACGAACAGACCCAAGCTGCCTTGTTTCCAGAGGAAGCGCCCGTTTTTCGGGGGGGGGGGGGGACTCCACATATTAAGACATACATAAAGAACGAACGAACTGCGCACATCCTGTCACCCGCGAGCGGTCGAGACCTAAACCAGTTCGACCAATCTCCATTTAGCCAACTCCGGCGAAATTCGCTTTGTGGCCAATGAAATTGATTGTGGCACCTGCCAGAATATCTAAAGATAAAAAAAATTGAAACAACTATAGAAGACAGCCGTTGAATTCTCAGCCAAGTCGCTCTTTTTTTCGATGTAAACAACGATAAATAGAGACGACATACGAAACAGGCCACCTTATATTCGATCACTTGCCCCTAGTTTTTTTTTTTTTCTTTCGAATTTTCATTCACATGTTTCCGGCCTACGTCTTTTTTTTTCTTCGTTGTTCTCGATGACCGCCCACCGCTATATCCTCCGTGCAAAAGGCCTTTTTCAAAACCACGAAAATACCCAATAGAGAAGGAAGAATGGTCTGAAAAAAGCATATAAAGGAACAAACAGCCAAGTCGTCTCCCCTAGGACACTAATGCCTCCCCTTTTTTCTTCATCATTCTGTTTCTTCCCTTTCTTGTATTTCTTTCTTCTTTTCAGAAATGTCTGGACTGCCGATTTGCCACGCTGACCGTCCGTCCGAACGACACTCGAACACCACGCTGCGCCTTCTTTCGTCTCTCTATTGCTTTTGCTCGCTTGGCACTAAAGAATCCACCTAAATAGCCTTTTCCGCTTTGAGCGAGCAGAAGAAATGCCCATGTGATGCCCGTGTACCTCACACCATTTCCTCTCTTTCCTTTCTAAATTTTTAAAGATTTTTTTTCCTGCGCGCAGCGTTCTCAAAGCTTGGTTTTGTTTTTTCACGAATTTAGTTCTAGGTACATTTAAAGGCAAACATCACTTGAATGCACGTGCAAACGTAGCCAAGGTGTTTTAATACATTCAAAAAGCTTCAAATTCTCGCTTCAACCATTCACGTAACCGAAAGGAAAGAAGAAACGTTCGAAGTACAAGGTGCTATAAAGCACGACACATGTTCTCTATCGCTTCCCGATTCGGCACAGCTGTCATATTGGCAACGTAAAAGGTCGTTTTTATGAACAAAAAAATGAGCAATTGTAATGCGGCGAAGGGGGCTTGCAGAAAGTTTAAGAGCCGAATTTCGGCTGATATTTGGTATGGTCTTCAGTGGCTTCCTCAACATACTAACCGCATCCGTACATCTAAGCCACATATTACTTCTTAACACGAGCGATTTGCCTCGGCGGTAAGGGAGAAAAAAAAAAAAGCCGGATTTCGGAGGTCGTTTCAGGAACTCGAAGTTGCGTCCATGCACGACGTTCGCAAAAACTAAACTAAGCACAGCAGGAGAAGAAAGGAGGACGGAACTCATTTCAAGTCATTACAACGACGCATCAGACTGCGCGCGTAATGTTAGTGTTTCTTTTTTATCTTTTCCTGTAATATGGGAAGAGAACCGCAGTGAAACGAGTGACACGAAGCACAGCGTGCGTAAGGCGCGGACCGCATAGCGCGAGCTTTCTTCAACGTCTCGAGGTCGTCAAGCCCGTATGTTGTGCCGTGCCCTTCGAGATGCAAGAAATTAAAAGTTTTCGGCTGGCAACTATGAAGGCGAGCACCTTGTGCAATGGATATTATAATGAACGCATACAAAAGTTTGTCGCTGGCGTTTTGCCGTTTATAACCTGTTTTCCAAAAAAAAATCTGAACGAGGTCGTGTCTTTCAGCGTGGGTATTCTTTATTTAAGGAGCCAGCATTTTACGAGAGTAAAGCACTGAACCGTCGTTTAAAATGGGTCATGTTTCCCAATGTGGTATGCCATTGAACATTTCTTCGTGTACACGTTTTGCACGTTAGTCTTTATTATGGACTTTCGTTAGTTGTTCGACAGCTTGTTCTGCCACTCTTTCTTTAAGCGTCACGCTTTTCTGAATATTGATTCCCGTCTTCGAGGCTAACACTTTATGTTAAGCAATCGTATCATCGACACGATCCGCCGAAATGAGCCAACCGACCCATTCTTTCAATTAATCGACGCAGAGGAGAGCAGTGTTGCACTTGTTTCTTATACTGTTTCTCATTTTTTGACACTTCGCTTTAGGTAACTGTACATTCCAGCGCTTTTTTATTTTCTTTTTTTTCTCGGCTTGCACTGGTTTTATGCGCATTTTTTTTATGGAGGTGGACAAGTGACATTTAACTTGAGAAATCAATAGTAGGGAAAGGATTGGAGTTTTCGTAAATGTTAGCCTTGTTTACCACAATGCCTTACCAATAAATTTTACGAAGCCACACGTTAACTGTAGAAGATAATGTTTGCTTTTCAAGCATCTGATAATTAATCGCAACATTCAACAGGGCCTGAAATGTCAAGAATTTTGTAGCCTATATCCAATAACCAATATACCAAGCCACTTCAGCGAACCTGTAGCATTGCTAGCTGAGAAGCTTTAAGCGTGCTTTATAGTTGGTCTGTTTTATAACGCTAGCAGTGCCCTTGACATTTCTATTTTATAGCAAATGTTTTCACCGTGCTTCCTAGAAACTGGAAGTACGATTAGACTTCGAAAACAGCTCGCCACAGTAAAGTTTTCATTCGTACTTTTCACATCAAATATTAGGAAGTGCATAACAAGTATTATCTTTATGCACCCTGAAAACATATAGATCGTTTCACTCGGCATAATGCATTCATTCATATAGGGTAATATACGAGAGTTATTTCTTAAAATCGATTGGGTGTTTCCAGGCGCTATAGGCAAATGTGATAGGAGCCAGGCGCTATTATATGCATGGAAGTAAGCGTGAAAACACAAGTTGGAAGTATAGTGACGATGGGCCCATTTATAGGCAAACAGCTTCCTAAACGCAGTAAAGAAAAGTTTTACATTTTTCGGTAGAATTACGCGGCCATTGTTAACGAAAGCAGATGAGGTTCACCTCCAAGAACACCAAAAAAGAAAAAAAAAGAACTACCCTTTTTTCGAAACGGTCAATATCTCCACGCCAGTTTATGGCCCCATTAAAGCAACGATCGATTACTGAAACCGATAGCCGTTGTTCTCAGCTGAAGGCCACTGAAGTGGCGTGGACGACACGGCTATTATTTGCGGATACGATACGTCACGCTCTGCTCTTGCGCGTAAGTTTTTCGTTTCGCAAAGATCTCCAATTATCCGGGTTAGCCATCACCTCTCAAATTAAAAGAGCCGGTGAAAGTAGCAGGAATCTTGTAACCACGCAGATGCTTAGGCCAGCCGTTGGTTGTAATCCACTAATTGATAACTATTATAATCACGAGCTGGCACTCGTCAAGAGGTTCGTCCTCTTCGTGCTCTTTTTCTCGTCATCTGGCTCGCTCCCAGAACATGTGTGCTTGACATGTGTCCGGCGTGGAATGGAATAACTGATGGGTGAGAAAACGAGCGTAGAGAAGGAGAAGAAAAACAAAGAGAGAGAAACAAGGAAAACTGTATCACTTTTGCATTATATATATATATATATATATATATATATATATATATATGCAGGCGAAGAAGCAGAGAAACAATGGAAAGAAAGAAAAAAGACAGAAGGAGCGAAAAAGAAGGTCATGAGGGGGGAGAAAAAAAAGGGAAGATCAATAAATAAAAAAAAATAAAGACAAACAAGGATGACCGCCTTGCTCTGCGTTTCTGTTAGGCTTGGTGCCACTAATGAAAAGCTGACTTCGTGTTTTTATTACATACTGGTCCTGCTGAGCCATCTCCGCACTGTATTTGCGGGATTCGGTAATTATTTCAGTGCTTCTGCGCTTATGCGGATATTACGTGTGCCTAGAGCGCTCTTTATGTTGTTGTAGCTCTGAGCAAACGACTAGCACGTGCGTCTACGGGCTGCTATTGTATTCAAGTTTAAGTTCAAGTTTATTCAACAACGATGTAAGTTTACAGAAAAGTGCGTACAGGATTGGCAATACACACAAGGAGCCCCAAAGTTAGAAACTGTCAGGGGGGCTCCCATACATGATGTTAACGGGAGAAGAAACAAAACATGCAATTTTCAGTTGTTACGGTATCTTCAGTAAGAAAAAAAGAACAGTGCGAAAAAACTAATGTCGAAAATACATATATACTATACATATATTCATAGGTATTTTATAGAAAAAAAAAACGGGACAAGCAGATAGATACGCTTTGTGAACATTAAAAACGCTAATTTAACGTGAAGTTTGGTCACGAGCTCTCTCAAGACCTACATTTTTTTTATTTATTTGTTGAAGCAGAGTCATGACGGTGACATCAGGGTGATATGCCTGCTACGGAGCTACTTGGAAAAGACTATACCGGATGCTAAAATGCACTTATGAAATAGCATTTCGTTGGGTCACACGGTGTGTTTCATTACGGCTAGAAGTGTGATTTGTTTGTGGTGACAGTGAAATGAAGAAGAAGAGAAACGAACTCGTTCAGCAGCGACATGTTATGAAAATCACTAGTGCATAATGTGCGAAATTGTGCGTTAGGCTTTGTTTCAGTGACATTTTTAACTAAGTACACTAAAAAAACTGTCATTTTACTCATTTTTGGAAGTTCTAGTTTACCACGTATGATTATCTTTAAGGAGGCCATGAACCCTCTTTGGGAAGTTATTATATTTTCTTATAAAGGTCATGTGATGCACAAGAGAGTCGCCGTGCCTCTTTAAAGAGAGTCATGTAAGTGGCAAGACAGGACTACCTGAAAAGGTTCACAAATCATTTTTTGTCTTCATTGTAGAGTGATGTAACTAGAAGCCAAACATGTATTCATGTACGAGCTTGATTTCACATGAACAACAGAAAAAACGCGTGAAGTACACATTTCACAATTCAGCGTAAACGCCCAATTGTCTTTACTCCTGCGTTGGCTTGTGTACTACATCAATATTCAAAGAAATTAGTTTAGTATTATGGTATAGTCATAGCAGATAGATAGATATGTGGGTTTCAACATCCTAAATCCGCCATATGAATTTGATAGACGCCGTAGTAAAGGGCTCCGGAAATAACGACCACCTGGGGTTCTTCAACGGGCACCAAAATCTGTGCACACGGGCCTACAGCATTTTTGCCTCTGGTACTAAGGTACTCGGCTGCTGACCTGCTGGTCAGCAGCCGAGTATCTTAGTCAGTAGACCACCAAGAAGGGTAGGGCCATAGTCATAGCATGATGAAACAGTAATCTTATACATGCAAAATCGAATGCTCATATTAGTAACACTTAGCTATGGGTTCAGTTATGCGTACATAAAAAGCAGGCCTAGCCTACGGCGGACTTTGCATGTCTCTGACTACGTCTAACCTCCCTGTCCTTCCGCATATTCTTACCCCTCCTCCTCCTCTCTGACTATGTGTTGTCTTCTCTTTATTTCTCTCTCTATTTTTCTCAATCCCCCGTTTTCTTATCTCTCATGCAAACGTACACGTTTTGGTATGGTATGCAAAGTAGAGGTTTGCACACAGTCGCTCTCAACCAGAGCGAAGATATGTAAATGCAAATGCGTGCTGACATTCCCTTTGACCGTTCGCTGTAAAACTAAAAAAAGCCAATAAACAAACAAAATGAGGGCACGTGAACTCTAGAACAGAACTCGCATAAGAGATACTCCATCCAAGAAATAGGTCACGCTAGCTTTCCTGTGTACACTCTCAGTCGCACGCATATTTTCAAGCCTGTACGTAAACCCTAGGATTCGCTTCGCCGCTACATAACATATCTAAATTCTGAAGTATAAAACACAAAACTTTGTCTAGCGCCCGTCCCAGAGACACCGCTCTTCTGTTTCTATACGTTTTTTTAAATGCAGATAGTGTTTTAAACAATTCTGGACAGCCCACGAGTCTACAGCTCGAATAGGCCTTATATCCGCTATAGAAGGAACCCATTTTACTGTGATCTTCATCGCTAGTATAGCATGAGAAGCTTTGTCAAAAAATATGGCATATGGCTAATAATGTTCACGTTATCTTAGACAAAAAAAAAAGAAGTTTTGACCTAGTTTAGAGTTCCATTTGTTCAAACAAACTTTTTCGTACAAGTGGCATTGTTCAAAAGCCTGTGTTCAAAATTAAAAGGGAACTCGTTCTGTCACTTTCATAGCGTCCCGGGGTATAGAAAAGGTATTCGCATAGCAAATGAATGAAAGACACTTATCCTGATCTACGCAAAGCTAGTGTTAGGTCCTACAAACTTCCAAGCAGGTTGTCCAATCATCCTTCGTGTTCAGAGCTGGTCTCACAGAATTCACTTTTTTTATGTTTTGCCTCCTTCACCAACAGTGCATTTTCTACCGAATTTGCCGTCACTTCGTGCTAAATAAAGAGGCTTCTGCAGTAGTGGCACACTCTATATTTAGTGTGCTCATAATTTGGTGCACGGTAAAGAGCTCCGGGTGGTCGAAATTTCCGATGAACTCCACTAGGGCATTTCTCATAATCATACTGTGGTTTTGTGACGTTAAACCCAACATATCAATCAACACTCTATATTTAGCGTTTCGATTGTTCATGGTACGCTCGCTAGTCTCACGAGTGTTGTGTTGCATCACACGTCTTGCCACGTACTGAAGTGCCACTGCGTCACCTTTGTTTTTTACCTGTGGTGAAGTTGTTCTTGACCTTTCTGTTTTTAAATATTCATTTGATTCGTTCTAATTCAGCCATATGGGTATGCGTGAAACCAGTGGCGTACCAACTCTTTCACGAGTGGGAGGAGGGTGGCCCACCGGGATATATATATATATATATATATATATATATATATATATATATATATATATATATATATATATATATATATATATATAGAAGGTCGTAGGTTCGTTTCCTGCTCACAGTTGGTAATTTTTTCATCCACTTTTCTTTCTTCTTATTTACATTCCATTGGTTTTAATAACTTCCCCTGTACATTCGTTGGCATTACTGTCTGTTATATCTCATTAATATTGTGTTAAAAACACGGAAAAAACGAGCCCTTAGGTACACACTTCTTTTTCTTATATATATATATATATATATATACAATTTCATCGATGCGCTCACACTTTGATATGAATTTGCATACACAGAGATGACACGACTCGCTTTCTTAGGCACCGTGAAGTTCAATCACATTTTAACTCGGTCATGGCGCCCTTATCCCGATTTCCGCGTCCAAAACGATTCATCACACTCATCGGCTCACAACAGTTCTGACAGAACAGCGGTGACGATATATCCTTTTTGAAGAAAATTATTTTCCGGAAGCAGCAAATGCTTTGACCGGTCATTAAAAAGTGAGCTCGTTCCCATCCATAACTTCATCAACAAGTCACAGCAGAAGAAGAGCATAAACAAGTGATGTAATATTGTCACGTGCTTGTCAAAAAGAACGACAATGACAGTTGTGCATGTGCCATGAAGTAAAATGAAATGGATGAAAAACAAGAACTCTATTGCGCGTTCCATTAAAAGAACCGACCTGCTTACTACTGCCGAACGATTCAAACGCCTGTTAATCTTAAAAATCAACGAAACGTCACTCCTACAATCTGAAGATTTTCGGCACTTGCAATTCACATGGAACACCGCAAAATGCTTTTGCCGTCAATTTGAGGTGACCCTCACAAGCTTTCGCTGTAGGATTCCTCGGTTAAAGTTTTATCTCCACAAATGAGGATTTTCATTAACTAATTGCCTATGTGCAGTTTGCAATGAACCCGAAACAATAGATCAATTCTTCTCACATGCCACCGCTTCGCCTCACTGCGCCGAATAATTCTTGAAAGACCAATTGGTATGCTTGGATTGCCAGTCAATACATCCAACCTACTATCGTTTGGAGCTGCAGTAAGTTGGGTGTGGGCCGCAGTGCTATCCTGTCAGCGCTACATTAATTCATTCAGGCAACCGGAATGATACGCTGCTAGTGGTACTGCCAGATATATTCAATTCTTCGTCCCCCTTCCTCATTCTTGTTAATTTGTTTTATATAACCTGGTTTATGGAATTATTCTGCAATTTTTCACGTTTTTTTCAAAGGAACATTATTATTGTTCTTATCTAATTTCTCTTTCTTTTTTTAGCAAGCGTTGTAAAAAAAATATCTATTATAAGGTACAGTGTGGCCAATCCCCCATGTGGGTATGAGCCAAGATCTCCTAGGCGACAAGACAAGACAAGACCTGTTTCTGGTGTCTCAATCTCTTTGGCAAGACCTCTGTTTTGACGTCGTAACATTATCATAGGGCCCTTGTTCAGCACTTGCCTGCTCTGTAATACTAGAGCACAAGACGCGAATGCTTCGCATAGGCGATCCACACCGCAAGGAGCCTACTAGAAAAATCATCACAAAGGAAATGTTGGCAAACTTTCACTATGTTGTAACATTGCCTCGTAACATTTTTATTCTCCCGTAAGGGCATAATTGAGGGATTGCTGTTGTGACGGAAAACTTCACCTTACTTGTTGGTTTCCCCAGCGTGCAGAAAGAGTGACCACTATCAGAAGTGGGGGGAGGGCTCAGCCCCCCAACTATTTTTCAGTGAGGGGGTCGCGCCCCCCTTGCTCCCCCGTCTGATACGCCTACGCCTAAAACACTTCGCAACACATAAGTGCATGCATGGCGCACAACCTATCTTTGTTTCATGACACTTTGAATATAAGTACGAACGTGGTGCTTATCAGGACACGATCATTATTTCAGTTTTCGATCAAAATAGTAATTTCAACGATGATTTTCTCGCCTGCTTCCTGTTACAGAGAAGGAGCGCCAATACGAAGTCACCGAATAAAAACGGTAAAGGGAACCTGCAAAAGCGCAGTAATGATGCATTAAAGCTTGAGTTACTTGCTCATGACGCTTCTTTAAAACAAGGTAACACATTTACAACCTTTTTATTGGACAGAACAGGAAAAGAAGGCCAAGACTGTCGGAGAATTTTCGCAGAGAGAAAGAGGGAGAGGGAGGGGACGCACATGTGCGATGAAGGTGTAAACCCCGCAGGGAGGGATGCCGAGAGGAGAGGGAGCGCAGCGAGCGTAGGCTACGCTGCCTGCATGCGTTGGCGTTGCGAGGTGAGAGAAGGAGAGTGTAGAAGAGAGTGTAGAAGAGAGAGGGGGGGCGCGCATGCACTCTAATCGCGTTCACACCGCACAGTGGATCGAGTTCGATCATAAAATGCTTCACATCTAAATATGCTGAATGCAACGCAGCGGAAGCATATCCATGGCTCTTTAGTTGAGTCATATTGCTAGATTTTCCTGACACGTAACGACGTTGGTTTGAGGCATCTATAGAGTTACGAACGCTACTGGTCAGCCCTCTAATGTTAAGAAGCATCCAGACTGCAAATATGTGTCACAGCTGACAAACGCTCCATTACAAAACCTATGAAGTATCCAGGTTGAACTGCGGGCTGACAATTTTACACGTCAAACGTGTTTATTAGATCTCACGTCTTGTTTCCATACACCAGCACACAGGTTCCGTCTCTTGCACGAAGCAGATGGTTCCTGGCACATGCACATAATCGCCTCGCAAAAGGATGCGAGCAAGCAGTATGCTTATCGGTTCAATACCGGCATCCAATGCACCGGCCAGGAAATACGTGTACGAGTCCCCGCATGAAGCGGCCTTAAGGCTTTGTGACATCGACCACCGTAATTTTAGGGAAAGTAGAACGTAGGCGGTATGCAATACACAGCTTGCTCGCGCATTAAAGCTTAACGACCGATGCAGGAGCGAAGTTTCCGCGTACCTCGTTGTTTTATTCATATCTGTAATCTCACCGACGAGCGCGCGTGTCCTAATTAACTGCCAGACATAGAATGATCGTGTGTGTGTCGCCGTGCGTCGCCTAGAATGTCGATGAACGCAGTTCCGGACGCTTGCCCTGCGAAGCAGCCAACGAGTCTGTCTGTGCTCGAGTCATTTAGAAAGTATAGTTTGCATCTCCCAGGGAAAACTACGAAGTAAGCTTCATGATCACAGTATCACCGAAGAGGGCTGGTGGCCTGTTAGATGCTTTTTTTCTCGTCGTGGTTTCCCGAGTTTTATGCCACGATGCCCAACAATAAAAGGTTTTAGCGTTTGTGCCCATTCGTATATCAGGTCAAGAATATAACCATTTCCAAGCTTCTGAGTATGTGCTTTGATATTAGCTTTATGTCTAATCATGTTCATTTTCCTAGTGTCTGTTGATTTGTGTGATAATATAGTTTGTGCTGACGAAACACGTTAATAATGGGTGCAATATGTTAATAATGGGTGCAATATTTTAGATGCGGAGCATCTTATACTCGCGCCTTGTAGTGCGCCGTCCGCGCCGTCCGCGCCGTCCACACCACTTCTCGAACATTCGACAGCTGACGCGCGCGCATGCGCCGTCGCGCCGTCGCCCACTCTTCCACCATCTGTGCATCCCTTCCTCCTCTACACACCGCGCGCGCTTCACTCCTCCACCATCTGTGCACCCTTCCTCCTCTACACACCGCGTTCGACATCTACAATTCTCCTGATTCTCCAGTGGACGCGCATGTGGCGTCGCGCTTCGAGAACATTCAACAGCTGACAGTGCATGCGCCGTCGTGCTGTATATATACTCAAGGTCGGCGCTCGCTCGCTCAGTTGCCGCTCGTCGGTTGGTTTGTACGGCGCGTCGACGTCCAAGGTCGCGGTGAAATGAATTCCAACGAATCCACAAACACAATGATCGACGTCCCTTCGACCAGCGCCGCCCTTTCGCATACGTGTGTACGTGTTCACTCATTTAACACCCCCTCCTACAACCACGTTAACCAATTTAGCCATCGACCCAAGTAAGTCGCAATTTAACACCCCATTTCACAACCACGTTAACCAATTTAGCCATCGACCCAAGTAAGTCGCACTTTAACACCCCGTTAACCAATTATATGCTCCGCATCCTCCTCAGTGTTCCCCCGAGGGAAGCTGCGGGCAATTTTTTTTATTACCCTTAACGCTTGTAGTCCTTTCTTGGAATATTCAACAAGCACGCCTTTACGCATACGCACTGCTTTCGGTATCTGTAAGGAGCCTAATGAATTCTAATAGGGATTATTAACATTTTGTTGATATTATTCTTATACAGTACAGGATAGTAACGAGGAGGATCTGCTTTCAGACTATGATCTAGGGAAGGACAGATTTGGGGCCTAATTAACAAAGCTATTCCAACGTGTGCGATTTTCGCGAACAGTAGGATTAATTCGATAAAATTATATCCACTCTGAGGACCGGCGAAAACACGATTCAATTAAAAAATTTAGCATAATATAATATTCGTAAACACAGTTCCGGATTCGCAATTCCGAAAGAAGAGAATCGCGTAATATACTTATCGGTAATCTTCCAAAATTAGGAACTTTTTTTTACTGAGAATTAGGCGCCAATAGGAGATACAGAACAAGTGTTGGAGAAGGCAATATTATTTTTATAAGGATTAACAAAAAATATGAACATAAATTTGGATGAGAGCTATGAAAAGGAGATGGAAAGGCTTGCCGTAAGAGGAGCACGAAATTAAAGAGACGAAGGAAAGAACTAATCGACGCAGGCTCTCAACATCCCCTCCCCACCCGCACCTCACCCCAGCACAAGCTGCAGATCAGCAGCGATTTACAGCGAGTTTTTCTTCGGCGCACTTGCATAAAATGACTCGCGTAAAAATATTAGAAACCATAATCCTCCATATATATGTGCTCACTCGGCGGGTTTCTTTCTTTTTATTTCCCTTAGTTTCGGTTTTGTTCTCTAGCCTTCTAGTTATGATGGTTGGTTGGTCTATTTCGCTTGGCGTCCCAATGTTTCTCAGGCTGCAAGATGTTTGCGGATAACGGGGACGACCTGGTGTCCGTTAACATGCTGTGATGTCGGACAGGACCCGGGCCTCTAGCATATCCTCTCCATCGAAATGCAGCCCCCGCGGCCGAGATTGAAGCCGCGTCTTCCGAGTCGCCGTAACCACTGAGCCGAGCACAGCAAGCACTATGCCAACGCGGCGGCACACAAGCTATAGATTGAAGCAATTTCCGTATACCGACTATGCTAGGCAAACTATAAAGAAAAAAAGTGCTCAGGGAACCAGCTCATCTTACCTTTCGTGCTACTGTAACTCTGCACAAGCCAGTCTTACACGCGCTTCAGGGGACTCGTCCTGGACCTGCAGAAAGGACGTAAAGAAATTTAACGATTAGACCATAAGAACAGCTGACTCGTAACTTGTTGCATCACGTAATCAATTTGCTTACCTAAAGTGGGCGCGTTTGCGACCCGCATTTCGTGAAAAAACTTGTTTCTGTGGAGGTTAGTGTTGGGTGGCAAACATCGACACTTCATTTCAGAGTTTCTATCAAAAGCGGCTATTTAGTGCTACATTATATAATTTTGTAATTGTTAATCACCATCCTGCTTAACGTGGGTAAACGTGGCGGTGTTTATTCATCAATTCACAAGAGGTTGATGGCTGTGAAAGCCGCTATACTAGCAAACTTTAGTATAATTTATTTGGTGAGGTGAACAAAAATCAGCATCGCAAAAGACAGCTCCGTGTTTACGGTAATAATAGGTTATTGCAAGACTACTATATCGCTGCTTTGATGAGCGCTATCATTTCATAGACAAAGAAGTTGCACGATATCACGACTTCCAGCCTCTTTCGCGAGTACACACAACGCCAGGCGCTATAGTGAAGAGAAGTGGAGCGTTGGACCTTTCGAGCTCCTGCAGTGTTGTGTCAGCAGAATGGAAAGACAAAAGAGCTCGTCCAGTACAAGCATCAGGAGAGGCAAAAACCTACCGAAAGCCTCGGCAATCAATGCGGGCGCGAAAACACACAGGAACGCGGAGACAGAAGGAACGACGTTAGGAGTGTTGAGCAAACAGAACAAGTGTTTGCGCCACTTGCCGGGAACGGGAGACGAAGCAGACATAACAACCACTTTTACTTCCTGGCACGGAAATAGTATTTACACGCGCACTATAGAAACGAGTATAGGACGGCGTACACGGTTTCGACGAAGAATTTCTCTTTGGTGTGGTCGCGAGTGTTCTTTCTTTTTTGCGAGTCTCGCAATCATCGCCGAAAATTTCTTCCCAGAAACTGCACTTCCTCTGGAAACATTAACAGGAACGTCTACGTGTTCCATCTTCCTCGCTCGCTCTTATTTTGGCAAATATGTGCGCGTAGAATGGCAGAGAGTTGAATTATAGTTTGTAGGGATTTACCGTCTAATAATGTAGGGTGTGTGGGCCGACGCTACTTCCTTCATAATGATGTGTGTGGGCCCGAGACGGGGCGTCGATCGAGATGAGAATGAAGATACAAAAAAAAATGTTCCTTGGTAAAAATGTGAGCCACGAAAATGGCTCGTTTGTAGGTACGCACGAAGAACCGCGTAGTAAAGGCACAATTGCAGGCGTCAACGAAAGCTGGCAATTGGGTAAATTTAATTTGTCATCTGCGTACGATCGTTGTCGTAAATAAACAACTCATCAGACATGTAGAGTGTAATATGTAGAGCCGTGTAACCGCATGGTGCATAATGCATGATGTGTAATCAAGAGAGAGTGCTTCCAGAATGTAAATGCAAGCATTAGCAAGGTAATAAAGTAGAATAAGAATAACAGGTACTTTGCACATGTAACAAATAACTGAAATAAGATTATGAGTCATTGTATCCCATTGTACTTTGCCTCAAGGCTATTCTGTGGTTCTGAGTTATTTTTATTTTGTGAGCGCACGTTTTCTTCAGCCGTGTTTTTTTTTTCTCTGTAAACGAGTTTTCCTCTAAACCAAGACTTTATCCCTTTGAGGACTATTCTTCTTAGATCTGTACACACCATTGGGGTGCGGTCTCAATATAAGTTTGGCAAAAAACTTTTGGCTATCAGTTTTTCGGGAGTATCTCAGACTGGTCTGAAATTTGCTAATCGATATTTTCACTCTAACTATATTACCGGAAAAACGATCTTTACATTTGAGCTAGTAACGTAATGAGGCGAACTACAAAAAAGAGATAAAGAACAGATAGACTGACTCACTCCAAGCAACGTGCGACATATTCGTAAATGTTGACACTACATTTGTGCGAGACACGGTAAATATAAAAGACTGCTTTTCTTGAAAGAAAACACGAAATATTCTTCCTTACCACCATCGCCCTGTTTTGTGGGCGACAGTATATCAGAAATACGGAAATATCTGAAATGTATTCAAGATAAACATTTGTGTATTTCGGCGGCTAGAGTAGGACGATTGGGTAATGGCTAGAAACTGTAAAGGTAGGAATACATGTCTTTTGAGAACCTTTCAGGTATTGCAACCGTTGTTATCCGAACTGCAATGCAGACTTTGGTTGACATCCGAACATGGCCAGCTGTGACATCTTGGTGAAATTTAATAATATGCGTGGACATTTTGATTTTGTGAATACGCGTGTTTTTCTATTCCTGAGTGAAAACGTCTTTGTACGGGAAAGCTTGGTATAACTGTGTGACGGTTCTACTTTTTTTGCATAGTTTAGTGCCTGTTTGCTGTGTTGTGACTGCAGCTTATCTGCAAGAGATGATGAGACGTCAGCGTCGCACATTGACACCAGTGTTTTGGTATATACGAATAATAATAATAACAAATAGCAGCTTCTTAAAGTGTGAGAGGGCAAGAGGGAGAAAACTTGAAGAAACTTCGAGGGAAACTCGAGGAAAACTCGAAGTTCTCTTTTTATGCCATCGAACACCGCAACCCGGTATCGTGCTTCCGCGTTCATGCGTGCGTGCCCCCACGCAAGCTCATACGATACGTATACGTGTAGATGGGCTTTCATGCGCGTTAGCGTGGAAATTCCAGTTGTGTAAGCTCGACTATAAAAGGCGAGGTATGCGGCTGTTTCTCCTTCGTGCTTCTGTTGAATAAAGTGGGCTTCGAAGTCACTCTATTGTTCTTTCTTTTTTGTCTCGCTTAGTTCTGTGGTGGCCATGCGGACGACTTTGGTGACGGTGTAAACAGTGAGGAAGTTGTTGTTTTTTCTTCTTTACGCGCTGTGCCATTGTTTTGCTCATGCAAAAAAAAAACAAATAATTCTTCTGTGTAATCGTTTTCTTGTATGTGACCTCACGCGAAAACGGTAGCAAACTAACAACGTGACAAAAAAGGTCGGGTTTTCAGAAACTATATGAATTGACTGCGTCCTCAAGAAGGCAAACATGGCCTAAAAGAAATTGTTCGTTTCTTGAAATGTGCCGGTTGCGCGCGCACGCTTGTAAGTGCGCGAGCGTGCGGCACCACAAGAATACGGAGATAAAACGTGTCAACATTCTAGAAACACGTCATTTAGTTCTATACAGTAGCGTGACCGAGTCTCGCGTCATTCTAATTGCGCAAGCGAGAGCATGCATTACACACACACACGCACGTGTGGGCACGCACAATGTCCGTGCCTCCGACAACCATACAAGAACAGCGGTTACACGCATTTAGCGTGAGCAACTCCATAAACTGGCGAGACATTCCAGTCATGGCGCAGGCGCTCAGTGTATGCATATAACATAGCGTAGCTGCCACATATGGTAGCACTTTCTATAGCGCCATTTGTATGCATGTGATCGGGACCAGGCGTCATGTCTTTTCGAAGAGTTCGGGCGCTACTTTTTTTTATTTGTTTCGAACCACTACTCAGACATAACTTTGAGAACAGAACAAGCAAGAAAAGCCTAGAAACCGCGTATTACCCCCGTTAGGTTCCAGTAGTACGGTTGTCTCCGACAGACATTGCACCTTATAGAGCTGTGATTTACACTGCAGATCGACTGCCAGGCTATACGACATATATATATATATATATATATATATATATATATATATATATATATATATATATATATATATATATATATATATATATATATATATAGCATATGTGCATGCATTATGCATACCGCACGGCACAAGCCCGTCAACAGACTGCGCACTTACATCCCCGGAAAGCACAAGATCGTGTCGTGAGCTCTATACCAGTAAGAGAATAATATATTCAAAACTCTGCAGCGTTACCTTTATGGCCAACGTGCTCTGAATGGCGCGTGCGTTCCAAAGCGTCGCTTCTATACAATGGCCCGTGATGTCGGGTTTTCCCAACTCAGGCGAGAAGGACGGGTTCGCTGTCATTCGAAGCACCGTGGCATACGAAAAAACTTTCGAATGAAATCAAACAGATGCATGCACATGGTCCGCCAGTGCAAACTGAACTTGAACGACTCAATCAGTGAGATTCAGTGACATATAGCTTCATTACTTAAAAAAAAACGTGGCGCAAGGTTAAAATCGAGAATAAAAAAAGGACAAAGCTAACATCCCTGTTCATTCTTTGTTCTTCTCGATTTGAACCTTGCGCCACGTTTTTGAAGCACTGATACACCAACTTGCTCAATATAGCATAATGTTAAGGTTTAGTGTCGTTCCGGCCACCCAAGTGACGTCGACAGTGAGGACACGCTCATGTACTCTACGGCCAGTGATGAGAGCTCCGATGAAAGTGACTTTGTGCCCGTGGCAAGACACAAGGCGAAGAGGAGGTTGCTTACGACATCTCCTTCCCAAAGTAAGGCCACCACGAATATTCAAGAGCCACCGGTTCACACTATTTTGTTTGTCCCGCTGAATGCCGCTGACAGCATGAACCGACTTAATCGCCAGGTCACGTCTATGTCACTTGAGGCGCTCGTTCCGGGACAAATAACAGACGTGAGAATCAATGGCCGCAAGAACGTTCTGGCGATAGACGTTACGCAACGTACTGCTCTCGACGTATTGACCAAGGTGAATGTGCTCGGGAACATCAACGTTCGTTCTTTCATACCAGATGGCAAGGACTCTAGGGCAGGCGTTATCTACGACGTCGACACCTCTATCAGCGATATTGATTTTTCAACTCTAATCAAACCAGTGACGGAAGCTACTACAATCTTGAAAGCCCGCCGTCTCGGGAACTCACGATGCGTGAAACTAGTTTTTAAGGGTGACAGCCTCCCAACTCAAGTAAGAGTTGGTCATTTTCGACACACAGTACGGCCGTTCGTGCCGAAACCTCTTCAGTGTCGGAAGTGCTGTAAAATAGAACATGTGAGTGCTGTTTGCACAAGTTCTGCTGTGTGCTCCCGATGTTCGGAGTCGCACAACACGGAAGCCTGCCAGGCAGAACATCGCAAATGCGGCAATTGCCAAGGTCCTCACGAGGCGTGATCAAAGCAGTGCCCAAATGTGAAGAAGGAAATGCAAGTGCTGAGGCAGATGGCCAGAGACGGTTCTACCCACAGGGAGGCTGCTGCCAAAATGCGACGTCGGCGTTCGCGCCATAGGAAAACTCCTAGGACATCCTCTGCCAAGGCCAGGGATACACCGCTACCCCATATCACGCACTCACCACCACAAGCATCAACAAGTGCCAACAACAAGCATCCTCAGAAAGACGCTAGAAACATTGACCCTGACGCGTGGCCAGCGCTGCCGTCAGTGACACCGCCAGTAGAACGGCAGCATCGCCCACTGAAAGCTACTTCAGAGCGAGTAAGTCATGACAGTCAAGATAACGAAATAATAGACGTGATTAAGACCCTCATGAAGACAATTCGAGTACTCCTGAATAATATTCAGACTCCGGCTGCCCACAGCGCTCTTCAAATATTGGACGCTTTGAATCCGGTGCTATCAAATCTACAGAAGCACCATGGCTCTTTCCCTGCAGCACTTCCGTAAACAAGTGAAAGAGGCATCAATTTTCCAATGGAATGCCCGAGGTCTTAAACACCGCATTTCAGATTTTCGACCATATGTTTTCAAGAATCAGTTTCTAATTATCGTAATTTGTGAACCACGTCTTCACAATGCTATAAGACTTTCTAAATACGAGGCTTTCAGATCTGCAACCCGTAACGAAACCAGTAAGGTCATTGTTTACATCAGGTGCGAACTCACATATATTGAGCATCCAGTAACACCGGACGACAGCAACCAATACGTGTGCCTGACAGTTAAGCGTAAGAACGTGAACTTCACGCTAGTGGCAGTATATATTTCACCTTCAGGCCGCTTCGACCCAGCAAGATTAAGTGCCATTATATCAGCGACACCTGGGCCATGGATTATTACCGGTGATTTTAACGCTCATCACCCCCTGTGGGGAAGCCAGAAGATGGACCGTCGGGGAAGAGATGTGTCCTCCTTTGCATCTGACCACCAACTACATTGTTTAAATGACGGCGCTCCCACGTTTTTACGGGGTCTGACATATAGTAGCTGTCTCGACCTAACTTTTGTGTCGAGTAGCCTGAACACCAAGGTGCAGTGGTTTGCGGACAATGAAACGCAAGGCAGTGATCACATCCCGACCTATATAAAAATCAAGGGGCTAAGCAAGTCGCAAATCGCACCCACTTTCCGGATAGACTGGTCAAAGTACAGATCATCCGCAGAGAAGCAATGCGAGAGAAACCAAGAAGGCTCTCTTGAAAGCCTAGAAGGTATAATGAAGGCCGCTATTCAAGATGCAACGTTTAATTGTGGACCTTTGCCAGATTTTTGCAAACATGAGGTGGAGTTGGAACGACTGCGCGCAATCCGTCGTCGCGCCGAACGACGATATAGGCGCACGAAATCCATCTACGACTTGAGGGAAGCGAGACGTCTACAAAAGAAGATTCAACGTCGAATCAATGCACTACAGTCGCAACGATGGAAGTCACTATGCGAGTCGCTCGATCCCCAAAAATCTCTTTCGCAAATATGGAGAATAATCCGCGGCCTACGAACATTGCCACAACAGAATTGTCCGTTCAAATGCCTTGCTCTCCACCAAGGCCGGCGTCAAATCGATGTAGCGGAAGACTTCTGTGCCAGGGTTGCAAACAAGGGGTCCGGGATCAACATGAGTAACCTACGAAACGCGCCGGTGTCCAGAGACACTCGGATGGACAATATGTTTTCTCTAGAGGAGCTTCAGGCAGCATTGGCAGCATGCAAGCGCTCGTCATCGCCTGGACCCGATGGAGTCACTTACATGGTCCTTGCTAACCTAGGACGAACAGCTCGGCGTGCCCTTCTAGCTGTATACAACGACTCGTGGAGCAACGGTTCGGTTCCTCCTTCGTGGAAGTGCAGCCGCCTTGTGCCCCTGCTCAAACCAGGCAAATCGCCTCTGGACATGGCCTCCTATCGCCCCATCGCACTTGCCAGCTGTTTTGGAAAGGTGATGGAGAGAATGGTGCTGACTCGCCTGTAGTGGTACTTGGAACATAACAATATATACCCCGATGCTCTGACCGGCTTTCGACGTGGACGATCTTCCATAGACAATGTTGTTGATCTTGTCACGTCTGTACAACAGCAGAAGAGCCTAAAGAGATTATCAGCGGCACTTTTCTTGGATATTAAGGCTGCATACGACAATGTATTACATGAAACCATCCTGGACGCCTTGAGAAGCATTGGATTGGGAGGCCGCGTTTACCAATGGATCTACAGCTATTTGAAAGACAGAACCTTCTTCGTTCAGACAGAAGATGGCGCAACAAGGCAACATCATACTTATCGCGGCGTACCTCAAGGTGGGGTCCTAAGCCCCATACTTTTCAACCTTGCGCTCATCGGCCTCATTGACGTCCTGCCACACTCCGTACATCTGTCGATATACGCGGACGACATCTGCATCTGGGCATCAGGGGTCACGCGTCTACACGTACGAGCCAGGCTTCAGACAGCGGCTACACTGACGTCAAACTACCTACAAGGACGAGGACTGGAGCTGTCATATGAGAAATGCTCACTAGTTGCGTTTACGCGCAAGACAATGACGCCATACCGCATCAGAATTAATGGACACACAATAAGCTATCAAAAGACTCACCGTTTCCTGGGAGTAATAATAGATCGTGATATGTCTTGGAGCCCTCATATCGCTTACATGAAGAAGAAACTGACCTTGATCACCCACGTCCTAAGGTTTCTTGCGGGAAAATCATGGGGTGCATCGGTACGAGCCATGCTTCAGCTGCAGTGTATGCTGCACTTTTTCTTGGCTTCATGCGCTACAGCCTACCTGTGCTTGGCAAGGCCCGCATAACAAACGTTCACGTCCTCCAGTCATTACAAGCTCAAGCACTGAGAATATGCCTCGGGCTGCCGAGATGCGCATCCTCAGCAGCGACTGTCGCAATCGCTCATGAACACCCTATCAGAACCTACATTCGTGTCGATGCTCTAAGAACGCACATAAGACATGCCACCCGGATTCAATCGCATCACCTTGCCTCCCTTCCAACTTCCAGGCCATGCTCTGCGTTCTGCTCTATTATTGCCCCACATCGCACGGTGATTCCCACGAACTTCACGCACGCAGCAAGACCGTCGTTACCATTGTGGTGTCTACATCCACTGGAAGCCCTGATAACCATCCCCGGAATGCAAAAGAAGAAAAATTTGTCAAATTTGGCTCTAAAACAAACAACATTACTGTTTCTGCATGAGAAACACAGTGGACGCATTCACATTTACACGGATGGGTCGGTCACTTCAACAAGTTCCACAGGCGCAGTGGTAATTCCGGAGAAATCCATCACGATAAAGTTCAGGACCTCGCATCTGACATCATCCACGGCGGCAGAACTCGCCGCCATTCGTGCCGCTCTGGAGTTCCTAGTTGAAGAACCGCAACAGACATGGTCAATATTCTCCGACTCCAAAGCAGCTCTCCAGGGAATTGCCTCGCCATATCGTCATGGACCAAACAAACAGCTAATTGCTGAAATACGACTGCTCCATCACCGGGCTATAGAGAAACAACATGACATAGCATATCAATGGATACCAGGCCACTGCAGCATTGATGGAAACGACCGTGCAGATGAAGCAGCCCGAACTGCTCATGACGATGCCCCTTGTGTAGCTATACCATTATCAAGAACGGACGCCGCTCCAAGGCTTCGATCACTTGCACGAGAACTGACACTCGCTCAGTGGAATTCACCGGCATTGACCAACGTCCGCCTTCATAATTTGGACCCACACCTACAGCTCCCTCTTCCATCAGGAATAACCAGAGCAGAGGAGACACTTTTGTGCCGTCTGTGGATTGGGGTGGCCTTTACAAATGCTTATTCGTTTCGAATCGGAATGGCCAGAAGCCCGACATGTGACAACTGTGGCTGCGCAGAGACTTTCTCCCATCTTCTCTGCGAGTGTCCCCGCTTCAGCGTGCCAAGAAAAGAACTGTCAAAAGCTTTAGATAGAATAGACAATCGCCAATTGTCGGAAGAAAGGGTATTAGGACACTGGCCGAGACCGTCCTCTGCACGCAAGGCATTGAGAGCGTTGTTGCGCTTTCTGCGGGCAAGTGGTCTTAGAGACAGACTGTAAACAGCGTCGTGGATCGTCTGATGACCTTCTCTCTCTTTTTTTAGATGCGGAAGCATCTTATACTCGCGCCTTGTAGTGCGCCGTCCGCGCCGTCCGCACCGCCTTAGTTGAGCTAATTCATTACGTCTGATACAATAATCACTCGTTCTCTGCTACTGCAATATTCACGCGTTCATCAAGTATAAGGTTATTTGTTGCACTTCAAAAGCATACATGTGTCCGAGTTAAAACGGTCAAAGTTTCACATTAAATGCACCAGGAAGGTAAAGTATTGGTACGGAAACCAGTAACACAAACATGAGCTTGTACGGTAAAGTTAGCTATTTAAAACCTACGCGAGCGTCGGTGCACACTGAACCATGCCTGTGTATTCAGGCATGTGTATAACTCTGTTACCAGCCACTAAACTGTTTCAGCGGGACGGCTCTGTGCTCTCCCATAGTTGAGTACGAAGTACTCAAAATCGTTCAACATATTAGATGCGGAAGCATCTTATACTCGCGCCTTGTAGTGCGCCGTCCGCACCGCTTCTCGAACATTCGACAGCTGACGCGCGCGCATGCGCCGTCGCGCCGTCGCCCACCATCTGTGCCGCGCGCGCTTCTCCTTCGAGAACATTCGACAGCTGACAGCGCATGCGCCGTCGCGCCGTCGCCATCTGTGCCGCGCGCGCGCTTCTCCTTCGAGAACATTCGACAGCTGACAGCGCATGCACCGTCGCGCTGTATATATACTCAAGGTCGGCGCTCGCTCGCTCAGTTGCCGCTCGTCCGTTGGTTCGTCGCAATAAATAAAACACCGCCCTTTCGCATACGTGCCGTACGTGTTCACTCATTTAACACCCCATTTCACAACCACGTTAACCAATTTAGCCATCGACCCAAGTAAGTCGCACTTTAACACCCGTTAACCAATTACATGCTTCCGCATCCTCCTCAGTGTTCCCCCGAGGGAAGCTGCGGGCAATTTTTTTTTTACAACGTCTCTTTTCTCTCATCTTTTATCCCCCTTACCCCCTTCCCCAGTACAGGGTAGCCAGCCGGTCTGAGAACTGGCTAACCTCCCTGTCCTTCCTCATTTATTCCTCCTCCTCCTCCTCCTTAGTGTCGTTCAAGAAAGGACCCGGGATACATTCGGGAACCCGTCCTGGCCGCCCGGTGGTTAGGAAGTTGCCCTGTTTAGGTCGAGGCCCCGGATTCGATTCTGAGTACACAGCACTTGTAATTACACGACATCACCAACCAAACTCTTTTACACCATATTTTGCTAGAACAGATACATATAAATTTTCCTTTTTTCCGCGAACAGTATCTGAGTGGAACACCTTGTCTGAGTGTGACCGCCCTGCATAGTATGTATGTTTGTCTCATAGTGTATATTTGTTCATGTAGCACTGTATATATTTCCTCATCTATACTCACTTTGTTATTTATTACGTTCGTTATCAATCTTAGTCCTCTGTTTTTGTGATTCCTGATTGCCCGTCCTGCTTGGACCACGTTTTGTAGTCTGCAGTATGAATAAATAATAATAATAAAATGATATGTCCATTAATAAGCAACAAGCAGACAAAATTAATGAACCTTGATTTTCACAACAAGCACGTAGATGAAGAAAATATATCCAGCCAAAAAATGAGCGTACACAACAGGCGAAGAAGACCGGAAAGTGGCTCGACTACCAGCATGCTAGTTGATGCAATGCACCAACTAGCCCAGGAACGAGTGTTATTAAAGCATGTAGGTCAGTGGCTTAATGAGGGTAACGACGTATTCATATCCAGTTTTCTCTCAACCCGATCGAAAATGTTCCACTTATTTGGGCACACTCGGTTTGAACCAATCGGTCGTTGCCAGATCTTATTCCAAGGCGAAGTGTCTTCGTCGCAAATATCCAACTTCAAGTAATTTCAAAGTACGTGTTCCGAGAATTGTTTTACTTTTCATTTTTTCGCCCGAGTCCAATTCTATCTCAAAACTTCACACTCTACACGATTCTAGTTATGGGCCCTCGTTAGTAAACTCACGATTAAACCTACAACTTCTGACGACTTACACCATCCAAAACACATATTTCGTACGCTTATCCTTCATACAAAATAGCTATCGTCACTAGACCTGTGGTTAAGGCAGCACGCTAAGACGCTGTCGCGGAAAAGGAAGTCATGAGTCATGACAATACCCAAGGAAAACAGTCTCGGAGTGTCGTATGAAACGACAATGAAATCTCTCGGGTCGGAACGAACGGGACGCAGAATGGCGTCGCCCTAACAAGGCTATTGTTCGCACTTTCGCGCGTCTCCACTATATACGCCACTGGCGGAAGCACAGATAGAGACGCATTACGAACTGCTAACGACCCTTTCCAGCAGCAATGCGATGCTGAACGAACTGCCCGGAGATCACGTCCGGCGTCTTCCGCATTGGATCCACCACCGCTGCTGGAACCGATGGCCTTGCTGCGTGTGGCCAGTGGACCACCGGTGATTCATGATGAAGAAATAGGCGGCTGCCCAGTAAGCCGAGCGTGGAAAGGAAATTGCGTGGCGTGGTTGTATCTGGCGCCTCGAAGTGAACTCGAGAACAAGCGCAGCCCTCGTTAGCTGACCGGAAAAAAAAAACAGCTACGACTTGTCTTCCGGAGCTGGTTTTTCTGTCTCCATTTGCGTCACACGTACTTGAATATACCCAATCGCACGATGCCACAGTTATTGTATAAACTAACTAGAATTTCACTCGTCAATCCCGGCTGCAGAGGTCACACTTCGTTGAAACTCTGGAGCTAGAGACCCGGGTACTGTGTGATGCCAGTGTACTTTAAAGGACACCGGATTGTCCAAGCTTTCCGAGTCCTACGTAAGGGTGTGCCTTTCATTGGTACTCGTTTTCGCGCGTAAAAAGCTAGAAATCGTAAGAACCAATTAGGATTAGTGGTTTGCCTGCGCGAAAATTTCACTTACACCGAACTTAGGCATCGTCCTTTCCGTAGCCTGTTCAGAGTTTCATAAATACGAAGTGATGAGAAAAAAGCTTTGTGTCGAAAGATTCATGTAGAAACTGTCTCTACACAAGCTATCAGTATCATGTTAGGCATAGCTATGACAGAGAGTGGTCGCTATAGTACAAGAATCACAGGCGTATTGCAGGTATATCGAGTTTCTTGTGGGTGAACATTGGGCATACAAAGTGTCTCCTCTGGGAACGCAAGAAAGGTTTGTTCCAAACATAGTCCATCTGATTGGTCTTGGAATTTATATCTGAATGAAATGAGTTCACTTGAAGCAAGCCTCAAGTCGCAATAGAGCAACATAGTAATCGGGAAGTCTTCTTTCGGCCTCTTAAAACACGACGCAGTGCAACGAAAACGAACTTGTGGGACTTGGCCACAACTTGCGCGTCACTGAACACACTATAAGGCGTTCACGCCCTACCCGCATATAAATACTCCCTCTGCACCCTATCAGAAATAGCGCGCCCGCGTAGGTCAGGCCGAACCGTCGGAAGCCAGTTTTGCCGATATATACAGTGTACTGTGCATCTGTGAAGACCCACCTACATGTCAATGTGAAATACATTTCCAGCCTGTTATCGATCGGTTGCCATTCTTCCGTGCAATCGAAGCGAATCGTCTAAACTCACGCAAGCAGTAGTAGTGAATAAAAAAAATTGAGAACGCCAGCGTCAGATGGGGATTGGGCCCGTGCAGTCCATCCACAATCGAACCAAATGCCCAACAACACGCTCAAACAGTCGCAGCAAGGCGCCCAGACATAACGCTCCAATGTTATAACTTTATCGTTATTTGAATCTTCACCTCACCCATCACATTTCGCGTCAGCTGAACAGCACATGTGCGCAAGCTCTGTACTCCATTTCAATCTTTTTGCTTCTATGTATACACGTAGAGCTAGACTGCTTAAACCAATCACTCAAAGTATACCAGGAGACAGAGAAATATAGTGACAGAAGTGTAGTTACTTTGCTACCAACGGTGTGGAAAGCTCTTTCTGCGAGGGTTTTTTTTTTTTCCGGCCGAGCTTTCAGGAGGCTGGCCCAGCCATCGTGATTCCTCTGTTACCTCTATACGCTTGGCGGTTCGAGCACACGCCTTCCTCATCACAGCCGAGAACTTCGTGCGTTTCCTCCGAATCACAGCACATCGGCACAATACCGCACCCCTCGTTTCAGCAGCATCATCTCTTTTTGCTTTACCGTTCGTTCTGCGCGAACCCCCAATCTCCGCTTCTGAACTGGTATAGCTACTGTATGGTTATTCTTGAAAGGTTCGCATGCCAGTTGTATACGAATAGATATACAAAGAAAGAGAGAGAGAAAGAACCAAGCAAATGGAAGCATGAAAGAAAGTCAGCGTATTGATTCGATTCGGAAGATGTGGGAGGCACGCAAGCGAAAAGTCAATAGCAGAAAACGCGCCTGTGACGGAAGTCCGTCCGCAGAAAGAAAAAGTGGCATGGGATACGAGGTCAATATTTCTATTTCCCCACCTCCCTAATATCGCGAATGCTTTTTTGGCAGCTTCGGCGCCGCTGATAAGGTGCTTTTTTTCCTGCTTGGCTTACAAGATGAAGTAGCCCTCCCGAGCTCACGTTTGCTTTATTGATAAACGGCATACCTGCAGCGACGATGTTGCTCGCTTTATTTTCTGGCTCTCGCATACACGAAGTTCAATAATGAACTCGTCCGGATTTACGAACTCAAAATTGCGGTGGCGCATGGTGCACAGTTTCTCGCCTTGTTGATGACGGCGCTCTAGGTTCCCATCTCCCAGAAATCAACTATGTAATTACGAACTCTGAGTGCTTGTTGTGTCTATTGAATACATTTTTCGTGTCTTCGTTTTGGAGGTGACTGATTCGTATTGTAGTTTGTCGTTGTGGTGATTATATATCCGACGATCAACTGAGTTCAGCCTTCAACAGTACTATTAGGCATGCAAATATAACCTATTTTATGCTTAGAATATAATATGCATATTCGTGCTGTAAACGTTGTATGTTACATATATAAGGATCTTCAAGAACCTGATTAAGCTGCAGACGATTCAGAATTTGGGGGTGAAATAAGCTTTTTTGATTGATTGATTGATTGATTGATTGATTGGATGTACATCTAAGCGTACTTCGGGCCCACAAATGCTTGCCACCTTCCATTATGGTTATACAGACCACGCGTATACTCTTCTGTGTTTATCATATAGGTTTTGCTTAGCGATTGCTAAAGGAGATATTTTTTTTCCGTGCAAGTTCGATTTCCGGAGTCTGTATTCAGATGAACCTCATAAGGAGACATTGTTATTACGGAAAAGAGTGAATCTGATACTGCTACTTGAGACTGTCGCTCGGCAATCATCCGCATGCCGCAAAGAAGCAGTGCGAACAGAAAAGAATGGACCACAGAAGTGATTGAACGAGTCCCCAGATCGCAGGTTGTATTTAGAAAGAAATTAAAGCCTCATTATTTGCAGAAGCATTCTTGCGAAGTATATGCACCAACCCGGAAGAGGCCGTAATCGTTACTTCTTTCGTCTCTTCACGACGCGCACGAGAAACCGTACACTCACCGCACGCAAGCACCCCTCTTCGTGAATCGCTTAGCGTCCAACTCCCCGGAGCGGACAATAAACGGAGAGTGTAAGCGCGCCATTAAGTACATGCTCGTTTAAAGCGAACACCGACGTCCCGGTGGACGACATTCGGGGCAACGCACGCGGGGCCCATGAGAAAGCGGCGCATTATTCATTTCTCGCGCGCCACTTACACACTTAGTCAAGAGAAAGAGCTTCGCAAATTGAATAATCTCCGCTGCCGTATCCCAATGGGGGCCCGGCAGCAGCAAAGCAAAACCCTATAGCAATTGTTCTTCTCTTTTGCTCACCCGTATTTTTTTATATATATAGCGGCGACGATTTATTTACCGCCGCGCGGACCCAAGCAGAGACCGTTTGTCCCTGACGGCAGCGGCGCTATACTGAATGTAGAGTAGTATAAATGGTGCCCTATTTATACGCCCTCTGCCGGCGCTGCCGAATAAGCACTGCCGGCTCGATATATACGCACATATACGCACGCCAGACGTATGGGCCATATTTCGGGCTCCTTCGACTGTAGCGACAGCCCGCGAGACGAGACGAATAACGCGAGCGCTGGCCGGTCCTGTATAAACAAACGAAGCATGATCTACGCGCTCCCCTGCGGCAGTGGGCGTTACCCTGCGGCGTTTAGTGTTTTCCTTTCGCTATATTATGGCGCAGATATATAATGCCGCACGGAAGGCAAAGCGAGCGTCGGCGTAGCATATACAGGAAGCGGATGCGTAATATGAGTATAGGATCGAAGGCAACACTTGAGTTGATAGACCGTATAGTGGAAGGAATCTTTTGTAATAATAACGCCTTCGTGGAGTGTGGACAATAAACGCGGGCGTTGGCGGTTGTGAATGGGCTCACTGTATTAGATACTTGGGTTATCGGTGCAATTAGCCCTGCATCAGCACACCGACGGAGGGTGGCCGATGCCTGTTATACGGATATTATTATAATGGGGGTGCGTGCGCACTGCATTGTTTAAGCCTTTTCAGAGGGATTCACGCAGCGATTACTGTCTACGATTACTGTCCTTAAGTGCGAACTTAGCGGCGGCTGTTTAACGTATTGTGGCCCATGAATGTGTGCATTGCATACATACCCTGGAAGTATGGACGTTGAAAGCGGCTTGTTCTACTTTGAAATGGGGTCAACGGGAAGAAGTTCGAGGCTTTTTTATAGGAATAGAAATGCATGAAACAAGTTGTAATGATGTCTTTAAGATGGCCAGATAGAGAAAGTAATATGAAGAGAAAAGTCTGGAAGTTCAGCGGATAATATACCATCCTGCTCAGGGGCGCAAAAGTAGGAGGTCAGAAATAGGGCATAGAGAGAAAGAGAGGGAGTGGGAATGTATTAGAAGGCAGGGAGGTCAGCCTGGGCTTGCGTGCTCTAGCCTGATACTCTAAACAGGCGATTAGAGAAGGGCGACAAAAAGAGGGATCAAGGGTGATAATGGGGATAGGAAGAGGTGGTGCATGTGTACAGTATACCCACTTATCGCGGTGTATTACAGCTTAGTATTCAGTCCAGTGCATTTCTATAAATTCTAGGACAGCCCTTGTAGCAGTTGTTGACACTGTTTGTTCGAATACCGCTGACAAAATGCTACTTTCAATAAGTAATGTTCGTTCGATGCCTGCCAATGTTCGTAATGCCTGTTGTAATGTAATGTTCGTTCGATGCCTGTTGAAGTTAGTATTTTAATTTGCATCACTTATAATGGGCAGTCACAAAATATACGGGCTAAAGTTTCTTGCCCGTGGCCGGACTTACAGTCAAAGCTGTCAGCACGGCTTATTAGGTGGGCGTAGTGTCGTGTGAAGGCAACGTACAGGTGAATCCGGTGCAGCAAACTAGCATGCCATCGGCAGATTTTAGCCGGAAGGTGAAAAGTCATATCGGGGTCTGTTGCCCGCAGACGCCTGTTCCGATGATCTGCTTGCGACCAACAAATGACTACGCCTTGTTGACGTCACTTCTCAAATACGGTTTATGACGTCCGTGGGGGCATTGTATACTGCTGATTTTGCTTAACTATCGGCTATCTGCTTGACAACCAAGCCACAATGTCCAGGAACTTGTTCGAATGTAACAAAGTGACCAATTTCGTGTGGTGAATCGAATTCTTGGACGATTAGTAAAGCATAATATTGGCTCATTCTTTGGCAATAATTGGTGACCTGAAGCACTCAGTTTGCATCGGGCAGTATGGTCCACTTACTAATATTCACACACACACACACACACACACACACACACACACACACACACACACACACACACGCACACACACACACACACACACACACACACACACACACACACGAACATGCGCACGCGCACGCACACACGCACGCACGCACATGCGCACGCACGCATACGCGCACGCACGAACGCACACGCACACACACACGCACACGCACACGCGCACGCACACGGGCACGTACGCACGCACACGCGCGCACACACACACGCACAGATGAACAGACAGACAGACAGACAGACAGACAGACAGACAGACAGACAGACAGACAGACAGACAGACACACACACACACACGCACACACGCACACGCACACACACACACACGCACACACACACACACACACAGCCCGACTAGCTGACAGCATGTAGCAGCAGATTTTGAGAAGGTCAGCATTTTGTATTACTCACGCAACAGACGATCAGTATTTCTGGTAATGTGTTATACTTTATAATGGTGCCATCTGTAGGCACCTAATGTAGGAAATCAACAAGACATTCATGCTTTTGGCTTAAATCAAGTATTGATAGACATTTATTGTGCACTGATATCGCACACAGAAGGACATATATTTCCTCCATTCACGCATTGCGCTTCCGAAGTAAACATCTCCCAGGAAGCTGTTCGGCTATTGGAGCTCTAACTTCCGGCATATACCAATCCCCTACAAATTGCCCGAAAGCGAGACAACATGATATGAAGCAGTATAACTAATAGAGTTTTCGCGTCCCTTAAGCTACTTTATATATGTACCAGACGTTCTCGGTATCAAAAGAGAACTGGTTGCAAGCAATGAGAAAGGAGAAGTCGTGTTATCAAAGCGGAAAAAGACAAAAAACAACAACAACGACAAAGAAACAAGATGACAAGATTATATTTGGGTGCCATATATCACGCGTCATGCTCTGCTTTCTGTATCTATGCTTTTACGTGGAGCACTGTTTGCACTGTTTGTAGAGGCACCAGAGAGATTTTGTGTCTGCAATGGCTCTCACCATTTTACGTAGAGAAGGAACATCACGCTTTTATAGTGCATGGGTGCTGACCTGCTGATTCATCTATGGCACTGTTTGTGTGTGTTTGTATGCGATGCTTAGCCTTCTTTCCCTTCCTTTTTCTAGCTGCGCAACTGACAGATGGCTCGTTTATTTTTAACTTTTGTTTTGCTTGTCGCATATTATCTCTCCTAAAGTCTAACCCCTAAAGACTGCTTATAGTAGTTTGCGTTTCGCTTATTCGCAAGTTAGCAGTAATCGTTCACTTTCGTGCCTCGACAATAAAAACATCCTAGCCAAAGTTGCGGGCTTGTTTTTCAAAATACGTTCTTTTGAAATTTTATTTATTCTCAGTCCTTTCTATATATTGGCAAACGAATACCGTATACCGCCTATCACAGTACGAGGCGAGCGTGAGACATCTATAGCTTATACGACACTTTCTTCACTCTTTTAATAATCTTTACGTGGTTATTGAATTGACAACTCTCCTCATTAAGAACCTTGCCATTCGTACTCGTTTCTATAGGCATTGATGCGTTGCGGGAATCGACAATTTTTTTTCGTTTTATTGAACCCATATACTCGCTGCGTTAATTGATACATACTCCTACGTAGCCCTATCGGCAAACGAGGGCTTTTACGCGTGAGTGACGGCCAGCATGAATGCACGTCGCGTATTCTTCTTATTGCCGGTCAAATTCGGCAAGGGTGAAAATTGCTGCAGACGCAGCCGCCACCTCGAACTCGTCTTACAGCGATGATAAAACTTGTCAATAGTGTCACGTAGTCGTGACGTCGACGTAGGGTCCGTATAGTAAAAAAGAGAACTCTTTATTTGGTGGAACTTGTGGCTGAGAAATTGAATGTCAGACTACTGTACAGCAATACAAACCAGAACTGATATCGGCGAGCAGAGCATCGGCCGTCGATCAACTGACAAGTGGATTTATACTTGTGCCGTAGAACATTCCAGCCTTATCAATGGCCGTCGCGCAAGGTCTGGATTAATATCGAGTGTTCGAGTCTTGCGTTTTGTCTTAACAGAACGATCTACAATAATCGCGAACCTTCTCGAACTTTGAGGTGCAGTTTGCAACGAAAATTTCTAACAGGCTTTGTGAGTGGAAACCGAATGAAAGAAGAGTTTCAAAAAAAAAGGAACGCGCGTGGCAATGAAGTCATAAATTTATCGTTTCCTTCGCCATCACGAACAAGAAAGAGCTCAAGATGATTTCGCAATGTGAAGCCAACGCATGAGACGTGCCTGCGTGTGCCCTTATTGATAATACGTATTAGCAAACGATAGTGAGTTCCACGTCTACAGCGTTACGCGACGTTGTAGTCTGCTATTAAAAGAAAAAGCCTGTCACGGGCACTCTATTTCCAGTTTTACTGAAACGCGATGAGGTGATTTCCCCTAGCCGCGTTATCTGGAGCGAAGGCTCTACCCAACGTGGACATTCACGAGTAGACCAGCTTTTCAAGTTATGTTTTCTACCAATCTCAGTTAAAAACATGAAAATTATTTTGTGTTTTTCAGTTCTTTATATTTAGTTTTTATAGCAACGTCAACTCGTTTCCCACAGCGCAATAGCCTCTCTTCTATCGTACACCTTCAACGTTTAGTAATTTGTGCAAGCTTTCACGCAGTGAGGATCCGTGGTACAAGCAATGGACGTGCACCCATTTCACTGGCCAGCTCAAAGCAATGCTGCCGTGGACAATGCGGGTCCTTTTGTAGCCTGGCGAAGAAGCATTTGAGAGGATGGAAGTGTGCGGTTAGAGAGCCTGCTCTTGTCGTGATAAATGGGTTGAAAGAAAAAGTAATCACGCAAAACAAGGTCCATGTTTTTTGTTGTACATTGATTACGCAGGCAGCGCGAACAGGAAAAAACGAACGAAATCCCGAGAGCGTCGTAAGTTTCCCGAAAATTGTTTCTGTAGCGTGGAGCAAAGCTTGTTTTCGAGTCTCACGTTCGCGCGTTCCCGTACAGCTTGGCCCGTTGAGTAAGACTGCGCGGAATACAAGGAACGTGCATTTCCCAATATCGATCTTGTATTTTCGCGCTTCAGCCTTGGGCGTGCTCGAGATGTTTGGATGCTAGAATTTGTAAATTCTTCTCTCGTTCAAGCGAATACTAGATGCCCTGCGCTGTCATGTGTAAACGAGGTATGTGTGTAACGGCTTCTGTCGTAGAGGGGGTTTCACATACGTTTTGACGTTTGTGATGCGATACAAATCTCGAGGGAGATGTGCTGCTTGACTCCATTATTCCGCAAGTTTAGTGAAAGCGTTTGCCTAAACGTCCGTAAACTGCGTACTGAGAAATTCCATTTGGAGGTTCTTCAACGCGCCCTCATTTCTGAGCAGGCAAGCGCTTTCACATTCTACTCCCATCTTTATGCGGCATCTGCGGTCGGGATCAATACACCGGCGGTTGGCTGACAAGCGCAAAGCCGTAGTCATTATTACACTGAGGCGGGTAATCGACCGAAAGATCCATGCATAACAACGAGGTCTCGAATGCCACGACGTGACCTCTTGAGTTCCACATGAGAATAAATATAGAAGGTGATATTAAATCTCTTCTGAGCCCATTAGATTCACCTGTAAGCCTTACGGGAACAAACACACGTCCACGGTGTTTGAAGGTCACACGAGGGCATTATTAGGAACAACCATTGATTGCTTTGAAGGAAAGAATCATTAAGGTGGCATCTCCGACTCGCAAAACATACAGACTGCAGCATCAGTAGTGTAGAACTTGTGGACGCACCGCGTCAGGAAAAACAAAAAATAAAATCAGGCTTGTTATTCCTATTTCATGAAATAGCCACGGTGATCTACATGATCCGCGTTTACCCATTGATGTTCTATTTCGACAATTCAACTACAAATCACCCTCTCTCTCCCACACCCCTTTCTTTTATGCCCCCTTCTTCGTTCACCTGTAGAAGTTGTACATTTCAGAAATTGTCTTATCATTTGCACCTATTTCATTGTGCTGCTCATTATGTGATAACATATTTCACTGAGTGATGTGCTGGTATTTGTGTTCAATAAATAAACAGTTTGATTACTGTATAATAATGCGAACCTTGTGCGTATCGCACATGTTGGTACTCAGTTTATATAACCATATGTCGTTTTTTTAGTAAGTGCCGTATTGCTCTTTTTGAAGCGCTGTAATAGAAGGCCAAGGGTTTTGTGTAGCGGCGTTTATATATTGATGTTTCATATCCTCTTGGTGCAGAAATAAACTTAAACCCAGTTTACTGAAATAAACATCGACTCCTTGAACTTTAAATTCACATATGTCTAACGTGATGAACAGAAATAGTTGAGTTGCTTTTTTTTTCTTCTCCTAAAGCTTCATTCACATAACATAAGCTCTCCTCACGTCTCTCCAGAACCCAATAATTAATAATTTCATTATTTAGTTTTCCTCGTGCTTCTTTACAAGAGCCTTCGCAATTCCGTGACGTGTTCATCTTTTTGCTCTCGCTATATAATTATGGCGGAAGCGGGCGCTTTGATCAACCCTCCCGCAGTCAAGTGTGCGTAACCAACCGAGGCACTTCGGCCCGGTCGCGAAGTGCTCGCTGAAACTTTCAAAGCCAAGCGTGTTTCGCGCCCGAGTCGCCGCACACAAATCGAAAGCCATTTACTCCACACGTCGCGCTTGTTCGCTCCGATCCGCACATTGCCCATTCGAGAAGGCGCGCCGAGCAAGGCGCGCCGTACTACAACACGGGCAGCGCGCGATCGAAGTTAGCCATCGCCAAGTGCTTGCTTGCCGTGACCGCACTTTGATGGAAATGTATCTCGCTCGCCGGTGTGTTCCCAGCGGACGATAACGGCGAGGCACCGCCGGTTCAGAATCGGCCTCTTGGAGCTGCAGTTGCGTGGTGTTGTGACCGGCGCCGGAGCTGAAGAGGGAGCGGCGCTCCTTTAATCTTCAAACAAGTAACCGAACGACCGGCTGCCTACTGTTAGGACCGGCGCCAGGTCTGACAATGGATCGGCGTTCCTTTTGATGTTCCTTTTTAGTCGCCAAACGGGTTGGCGGCCTGTGTCCGCCATGTATTGTTCCCCCCTGGCCGGAGGGTGCGGCGTCTTGCCGCCACGACACCGTGAGCAGTTCGGGAGACCACAAGTGCAGCTTCTTCTTTGGAAGATGACGGCGGCGGCGGCGGCCGGAAATCGTCCCGCTAATTGAACGAGTCGTTCGGCGACCATTTGAAGCTTGTTTACGGCGGCCCTTTCGATGGATGCAGTCATCAACTTCAGACCCCTCGCCCAGCGACACCCCTTGACGAGGAGGAGCCACGTTCGTGCCACATGGCCGTGCAGTGACCACGCTTCAATTTTGAACGTTCACGTGGACCGTGCGTGCTCGTCACCCTCGCGGGTAATGTGTGATCCGTGGTTGGACGGTGCCCTCTGTACGCGGTCCCCGATCTAGGGATCTGGGGAGGACAGACCCTTTATAATGAGCCCCCACGGCTCATTCGGTGTGCTTTTTTCGAGAAGAGAACCAGGCAGAACAGAGCAGAACCGAGCAGAACCATGTAGAACCAAGCACCATGGAGCGCTATGTTAGGAGTCATGTAGAGGCCTGCCACGTTTGAGGGCTCACCGTGTAGGGAGTTCGCAATGTATATATTGTAAATAAACCCTCTTCAAGTCTCTCTTCCTCCTGCCTCGACAACTTCATCCCGGACCTCCGGTGTCTGGAAACCCCGGTCGCAACAGCTGGTTGGCAGCGGTGGGATACGAGTCTGCGACGGAGAGCGACATGTACCGGAGGCCAGCCGAAAGCCCTGGAACTCGGCGGGATCGAAGCAGCGTACCACCACCGCACGTAATGGGGTGAGTGCCTGGCTTTGTGCTTGAGATATATCGAGTCTTTTAGCCTAGATTCGTTAAAAGATAGATATAACCAACAACTGCCTGGCCACTGTGGTTGTTATCTCAGCACAAGGCAGCACTGGATGATTATCTGAGCAAGTACGCTAAAGCAGGAAAGCTTAGATGATTCAATAGGAACAAGTGGTAATGTTTCAAAATTTCTAAGGGTACGTTGCGGGTTAAATTTTAGGATGTTGTAAAAAGCAGGAGTGAAAAATTAACAAGAAAAAGTAGAGAGGGATGTTGGCCACGTAGTGCTACTTGGGTGCTTAAGCTTGTGGTCTCCGCTGTGAGATTTGCCAGGCTTCAATTTCTCTAGACCCAGAATTGAAACGCTGGTGGGTTTGTGTTTTGTCACGGCTGAGCCAAAGCAAAGTAGTCGCCATGGATCTTACGAGATTGACAAGAGAGGACCTGCTGAACCTGTGTTGGGATCTGGAGCTAGATTTTAATGATGATATGCCTGCTTCTAAACTCCGCGAAGTGATTCTCGAAAGCAATAGTGACAATGAGGAAATCGAGCACTTCGGGAATATGTACTTATTGGACCAGGAGGAGGAAGTACAAAGGGCGCAAAGAAAGGAAAGATGGCGCCAGGAGGAATTGGAAGCTGAGCGCAGGCATGAAGAACATATAAAAAGGATGCAGGAATTAGATGAAGAGATAGAAAGGCTTAATTGTGAATTGGTGGCATTGCAGCAGAGTGGTCAATCCATAGATGTAGCGCACGAACGGTGCGATGTAGCGGCGGTGCCATTTGAGACCGAAGCGAAGGCTACAGGTCAGACATCTGTAGATGAAGTGCACGAACGGTGCGACGTAGCGGCGGTGCCGATTAAGGCCGAAGAGAGGGCTACAGGTCAGAAATTTGCAGATGTACCGCACGAACGGTGCGTTTCAGCAGCGGTGCCGTTTAGGGCCGAAGAGAGTGCTGCGGGTCTGATATCTGTAGATATAGCGGCGGTGCCGTTTGAGGCCAAAGAGAAGGCTAGTGCCTGTAAGGGAATGGAACAGGTTTTAACCCATTCTGAGGGAAAAGAGCTCGCGGTCACAGCAGGGTGTGAGGGTTCCGTGGTGGTGGAAACGAAGTTAAGATTAACAGAGTGTTCCATCGAACCTTGCAGCCCTGTAGACCATGTTGATGAGCGTCAGAGGCGGACGAAAGGCTCCAGGTTTGGCACCAAGGAATGTGCCAAACGGAGAAAGCGTCCGAAAAACAGAAGCGCGGCAAGGCTCGCGATCAGCGCGGCGCGTTTGACGAGGACCTTCAAACGGCGTGACGGATTTGCGAGAAAAGGCCCGTTGTCTTCTCTGACTGGCTTAAATCGCATGCGTCTGAGCGGCCGGAGAGTAAGGAACAGAAGTGCGCAATCTACGCGGCCGCGGTCTAACGATGAACTGATAGGCAATCATCAGGACTGGGCGCGCGAGATGGCGGAGGAGCATATCGGTGATGAAGAACGTCAGAGTAGGACGAAAGGCTCCCAGGTCCGCACAAAGAAGCGTGCACAGGGGAGAAAGCGTCCGAAGGGCAACAAAAAGGCAAAGCTCGAGATGAGCACAACGCGTTTGAGTAAGGGTTTCAAACGGCGTGGTAAAATCGCGAGAAAAGTGCCGTTGTCATCTCTGACGGGTCTGTATCGTATGCGTCCGAACCGCCGGAAAAGAAAAGCGCATCGTACGCGGCAGTGTTTGAAGGATAGATTGCTAGGCAATTATCCAGACAGTCCGCGCGAAAAATCAGATGAGCATGTGGGTGCTGGTGAGCATCAGAGATGGGCGAAAGGCTCCGTAGACGGCACCAAGAGACGTGCAAAACGGAGAAAGCGCCGTAAAAACAGGCAGGCAAAAATCGCGACGCGTTTGAGGAATGTATTCAAATGGCGGAGCGAAATTTCAAGAAAGTTGCCGTATCGCAAGCGTCCAAGCGGCCAGAGAACAAAGAAAAGAGAAGCGCATTGTGTGCGTAAGTGGTCGAGGGGCAAGAGACCCTTCCGTTGTTCTCGCGGTGCATTGGACGGGGTGCGGGGCAAAAGAGTCGGTGGTTTTCGAGGGGCAGGAAGCGACAGCAAGTCGGCTTCGAGGAACGTCGCGGGGTTCGGTAGCAGGGCGATTGACGCGTGTTGTAGACCCCGCTTCTCGAGAAAATCGTTCCGGGCGCGACCACCGCGAGTTCGACTCAGAGTTGTTGCGAACAGCTGTTAGCCTCTCGGAAAACGTCGACTCGGGACTGTTGAAAGGAACATTTTGTTTGTTTTTGTGATTTTGTAAATAACTCGTTTGTACTTTGTTTTCGTTAGCGCTCTATCATTTTGGTAGCCTATATGCGTTGTATAGATCTATTGGAAGGATAGTGACACGCATTAGAGCGTACAGAATTAGGCGTTTGTCATCGGCACCGGAGTTGGTTTGTATGCGTCCGAGCCGCCGGACAAAACGAAAAAAAAAAAAGCACGTTGGGTAGAAAGGCAGACCCTTTCGTCGCTCTATCGACGGCATGTTTGATGGACTGCGGGAGTGCGAGGTACTCAGCGAGAGTAAGAACGCAGGTTGTCAGCGCAGAGCTTTGCGGGGGTCGGAGGCGAAGCGAATGGGTTTTGCCATTGTTCCATTTCCCGTTCGCCTAAAAAGACCCACAGGACGCGACACCGCGCGTTAGTCCCAAAAAGGAGTAGACATCCGTGAGCTTTTGACGATGGTCATTAGTGGATTTATTTTGTTTTGAAATTTGCTTTTGACTGTTTAAGTTGTTTTGGATTTTAATGTGTTTTTTAAGAATCTCGTCTACCAAATAGTGTTTAGGTAACACATTTTTTGGTTTTGTTCATTTCTTGGGCGTTGTACGTTTAGCTAAGGTAAGCGTTGTGCGATTGCATAAACGACACGCATAGGAGCCTGCGTCATGGTAGATACGTGTAAATGAGCAGGAGCAACGTTATGAACTAATTATGACTGAGCGTAGAGACGCAAAGTTATTGCTTGCGAGATTTTTCAGGATTCATGCGAAACTTTTTTTGTTGTTCATTTAATGTTTTGTTCGCATGTGTCCGGTGTGTAAGAAAAGCTAGCTCGTGAGTTTATACGTATGCTTTGTGAAAGTGGCAACAGCAAGGGAACGGTTAGGTGGTATCTCCTCCAGGCAGGCGCACTGTGATGTGCGTTTGCGGATGTATAATAAAGATGTTCCTAATGCAGGTGCAGCACGGCAGTTATGCTTTCGTCTTCTCAAAAGGAATTGACGACTGGCTTTGGCGGCACTAAATTTCGGGAACTAAAAGATAGCGTGAAGTAAAATGCTTCATTTTATGAGTATGATACCTGGTGGGTTACGGCGGATTACTCACGCAAGCACTCGGGTATGCCACGGTGAGCGCATCACTTGACAATTAGTTTTCTTGAAAGCAGTTTGATGGGAAGATTATTATCGGATCGGGATTAGGAGTTTTGGTGAAACCTCAGAGAAACGTCCCGATTGCTGCTTTGTGTTTGGTAATACTGCTTAAGTAAGGTTGCTTTTGGATAATTTGTCGGACTCGACGTGTCTCAGTGCGGGCAGGGTGCTCTCCCGTGCCTGTGGTGGTGTGTATGAATGCTTTTCCCAGAGGGGAGCCACAAGGAACGAGAGGGAAAGAGTCCTTGGCTGAGCGTCATCAGCAGTGGCCTGGAAGACAGCACTACACAGCGACACTTCGAGCAACCTGTGCAGCTGGTCACCCTCAGGTCGCTTCTCCCGCCGGCGGACGAGCTGTTGTGACCGGCGCCGGAGCTGAAGAGGGAGCGGCGCTCCTTTAATCTTCAAACAAGTAACCGAACGACCGGCTGCCTACTGTTAGGACCGGCGCCAGGTCTGACAATGGATCGGCGTTCCTTTTGATGTTCCTTTTTAGTCGCCAAACGGGTTGGCGGCCTGTGTCCGCCATGTATTGTTCCCCCCTGGCCGGAGGGTGCGGCGTCTTGCCGCCACGACACCGTGAGCAGTTCGGGAGACCACAAGTGCAGCTTCTTCTTTGGAAGATGACGGCGGCGGCGGCGGCCGGAAATCGTCCCGCTAATTGAACGAGTCGTTCGGCGACCATTTGAAGCTTGTTTACGGCGGCCCTTTCGATGGATGCAGTCATCAACTTCAGACCCCTCGCCCAGCGACACCCCTTGACGAGGAGGAGCCACGTTCGTGCCACATGGCCGTGCAGTGACCACGCTTCAATTTTGAACGTTCACGTGGACCGTGCGTGCTCGTCACCCTCGCGGGTAATGTGTGATCCGTGGTTGGACGGTGCCCTCTGTACGCGGTCCCCGATCTAGGGATCTGGGGAGGACAGACCCTTTATAATGAGCCCCCACGGCTCATTCGGTGTGCTTTTTTCGAGAAGAGAACCAGGCAGAACAGAGCAGAACCGAGCAGAACCATGTAGAACCAAGCACCATGGAGCGCTATGTTAGGAGTCATGTAGAGGCCTGCCACGTTTGAGGGCTCACCGTGTAGGGAGTTCGCAATGTATATATTGTAAATAAACCCTCTTCAAGTCTCTCTTCCTCCTGCCTCGACAACTTCATCCCGGACCTCCGGTGTCTGGAAACCCCGGTCGCAACAGTGGCCTACAACGAACACGACAGAAAATATACTCAACAAAGAAAGAAGGGTTACAAAAGAGAACCTGGTTCACACGGGGCCTCTATGGAGGCCACTGCGTATAACGCCGCGTCTCGCAAGAACTGTGCAGTATAGTGGGAGCTATGTAGCGAGCATTGAGCTTCGAGACTAATTCAGTGAGCCGTTCACAGCAACATCCCCACATGATCTGTAAATGCCGGTGGCCTAGCCAACCAAGACTCCGAAGGATATACGGTGCGCAAGGTAGTCCCGGTAATTAATTGCTAACAATTTGGAACGCTTCCGCGTATTGCGACGCTGTATTGATTAAAGGAGGATCAGCTATCGTGGTAATGCACGGTATTACTCAAGCGGAGTGCAGTTGTGTGCAAGGCGTGTGCTTGCGAGAAAGATACGAAAAACTATAGGCGCTAGGGATGGCGTGAGGCGGTGCTCAGGAAATCAGTAGAGGAAGAGGCGATGCCAGAGGGTACCAGAGGCAAACTGGTTGTAAGAACAATTCTTGGTCAGCAGCTCGAGCAGAAACAAAGAAGGAAGCGCTACCACCGGCTGCTGCCTGCCTCTCTTTTTCCGATTGGCTCAATCAATCTGTGCGTGTGGCTACGGACAGCGCGGGCGGCGCGCAAGACAAACAACCGAACGACGCCGGTACACAGGGCGTGCAGCGCCTATGGTCGCCGTTGCAAAGCTGGCTTCGAGGCGGCCTGCCGGGCAATGCGTATGTGTGTGCGGGAGGTGCCTTGACTGCCTGGCTGCCAAGGTGACCGGAGGGTTGAGGGGATGTAGGAATTGTCTGTCCGCTTGTCTCTGCCTAAGCAGCTTTATTCGCGTTGTTTCTACTAAAGATCCGATAATAGGAAAGAAAACAACGAATCAGATACCAAGAGGAATGCAGGGATCTCTGAGACCACAGGGCACTCCGCGCCGGCATAGGAACTCTTCGGAAGAAGACAAAAGAAAAAAAAAGTAGCAGCAGCACGGCTGGTAATAAAAAATATTGTGTGTGGAATTCGGAAAAAAAAATGCGTTGGCTGATGGCCGGCACGTGGCAGAAAGAGACAAACAAAAAAGCCTGACAGATCACTTGCGCTTCTTCCACAGCTACTGGCGGCAGCCGTGTTCTGCGAAACCGGCTGCTTCTCACGGCAATATCTGCAGCGCGTGGCTTCGTTGCAGCATCACTTTTTTATTATTATTTTGTTGTCGTTTTCCTTTATCACGTCTTTGTTGATCTCAGTCACGGACCTTCTCTTGTTATCATCTCACTGAGTCTTAGGTCATACACATTGTACACATATATCACGTACTTCATCCTCGTGTATGTTCGAAGATATTTCAAGAACACGCGACTCTCGTCCCAGCTTCTCTGCTCATTCGAAGAACAAACAAGATACCGAAACCAGCAGTAATTAGGAAGCAGCTTGGATGATCGCGGTATAAACCTACTTTATGTACAATCCCATGAGCTTCACAAAATATGTGAGTCTCCAATGGCAAACCAAAGCTTCCGAGGCCCATCTTCAATTCACCCGATATATACGCTTAAGAAATCAAAACACAGAGGTGCTCCGAGTACAAAAACTGTAAATGTTGTCTCCCAGAACTTACACATGCGACAAGTGTGTTTGCATGCGTCACGCAATAAGGAAACCATCATTCAAATGTTGCTGTTATATACAGAAAACTGAACAGTGGCTTTTGCCGTAAAGATAAAATTATGTTCCACTTTACCCGAACGTAAAGGTACGTTTGCACTAGACACGCACAACGTGCCGATCCTCCGCAAGAAGCGCAAGCGTAAGCGCAAGAAACGTAACTACAATGTTCAGACTGTGCCCCACTGCGGTGGTCTATAGTGGCTATGTACTCGGCTGCTGACCCGCAGGTCACGGGACCTATGGCAGCCCTTGTAGCAGTTGCTGACACTGTTTGTTCGAATACCGCTGACAAAATGCAACTTTCAATAAGTAATGTTCGTTCGAAGCCTGCCAAAGTTGAAGTTAGTATTTTAATTTGCATAACTTATAATGGGCAGTCGCCCCGCCGCGGTGGTCTAGTGGCTAAGGTACTCGGCTACTGACCCGCAGGTCGCGGGCTCGAATCCCGGCTGTGACGGCTGCGATTCCGATGGAGGCGGAAATGCTGTAGGCCCGTGTTCTCAGATTTGGGTGCACGTTAAAAACCCCAGGTGGTCAAAATCTGTGGAGCCCTCAACTACTGAGTCTCTCATAATCATATTGTGGTTTTGAGAGGTTAAACCCTACATATGCAATCATCATCAACGTTCAGACTTCATGCAGTCCTGTCACTCGTTAAGAACGCAACAGTCGTCATGCACGCGCAAGTATTTGTTGGAAGGCCCGCTACATTTGCATATGGTACGGCGACGTCAGTTACGACGAGGCCAGTCAGTGCCATGCTTTCGGTTAGCCTTTTAGGGGTGAAGCTCCTTAAAGCGGCACCAGTTCGTCCCTCGTAGTGGTAGTAGTAGTAGTAGTCGTCGAGCTGCGATGGTGCACTCGTATGAGGCACCTTTTAGCTGTTTCCAGTCGGCGCCGTCTGTTGAGCCTACGACTGGGCTCGTAGTGCTCGTCCATCCTGGCAGTGGTGTGTTCTTGGCGTGGTGGCCTCCTTTTGCAGTGAATAGCAAACAAAATTAGTAGTTAATTTTTCACTTGCAGTTCATCGACTACCAGTCGTCTGTTTACTGGCGTCATGTTCAAATCGTCCGAGACGAAGCTGGCCAACGCGCGTTTGATTGGCTTCTGCCAAGAAGCGCAACGTGCACAATTGATGGTGTGAACAACTACGATCGTAACACTCGTAACGCACTCTGCGGGCGTTACGACAGCTGCGTGCTCTGCGCACGTTATGACCGATGTCTGAACAAGCCTTAACTCATCTTGGGCATGCCGAAGAATAGAGAACATAAAAGTGTGTAATTACCAAATTTCTTTCCTACCTTTGGGCAATCGTACCTTAACGAATGTGGCTTTCATATAAGTTGTTCTCTGTATTTAATGACTGGCTACTGCTTTTCGTATTGACTAGCGTGTACACAACGAAATAATTTCACAAATGACGTTCTTCCTCGGCAGGCAGTTCTGCATGCAAGTATAAGCCGCGAGCGAAGTACGAAAGCTCATTGAACGTTATGCTGGGGCCGCGCAATGCGCTTTCTTGCAAAAAAACTTTGCGAGACTGAGCCGAACACGTAGTGAAAGACGGGGATTCGAAGCTGTCTTATAGGCGGCGGCAGCAGGAATGGAAAGCGACGACACGCCGAATAACGTCAGTGTGGCGGTGACGACGACGCTCGAAAACGATGCCAAAGTTCAAGCATCCCCGAAAACGCACAGAGCGCGATAACCGCGCTTCCCCCCCCCCCCCCATGCATGCGTCCAATTCTCCCGGTGCGGGGTCGACCATTTGAAATGTTTTCTTTGGTTTGGTTTTCTTTCGCAAATGTCAGGGACGTCGGGACTGCCATAGGCATTGCGCACCGCTGCCGCATCTGAAAGAAATAGATTGCCGGATTCTGCGGGTGCCTTCATGGACGGCTTGCGCGATTCTCGGTGCTGCTCGGGCTCTTAAAGATCTCCGCGACACCCTTTGCACTTTGTCTACCAGAGTTTGGTTGCCTCTTTTCTCCTTCAAAGGGGGAGGCATTCCCGCCGATTCACCAAAGTGTGATCGAGCAAACTTTCACTCCTTCGCGTCTCGAGTTTCTCTTGCATTCGGAGTCGCCAGCTCCGAAGGAAGTTTGACTATGATGGATTTGGGGGCCGAGGAAAGAGGATACGAAGAAGGCGATGCGTGGTTGTTTGTTCTTCGAAAGGCTGGTTCAACTTCCTTCACTTTATTTTTTGGTGCGTGTCTGGGTAGCGCCGGTCGTCTGCGCCGAGTTCGCCATGGGAGAGGCATGCGTGGTCCCATAACGAGAGAGCGGCAGGAATTTTGTCTTCCGGGAAGTGGGAAGTTTCAACGAACGCGAAAAGGCACCGACGAATGTGTTGCCACGAAACAGAAACAGTGTCGTCAAATAGAACGGTACTGCATTCAATAAAAACTAAAAAAAATTACGAAAAAAGAAGACGTGGTTTCACTGAAGCAATCGATCTACCAGCTATGTGGTGACACTGCATGGGAACCATCTTACTCAGTCATGAATGCGAAATCGAAACGCTGTAGCGTTTTTATTGAAATCGAAACGCTGTAGCAGCAACCTTTTTTTTCTTGTACGCTGTCACAGAACGAGCGCTAAAAAAGAGCGCGCCGCCAAATCCTTGCGACAACGGGCGGCAGAAACGCCGCGAGGTAAAAAGAAAAAAAGAGAAAGCAAACATCCAAGGCTCCCGGGCGCGCGCTCTTCCCGCAGAAGCACGGCTTCGCAGACGAACCTCCTCACCCCACAGCGGCGGCCGGGCAAGCGCTAGAAATTTCCAGAACGAAGGAGGCGTGGCTACGCCGAGCTGAGTCACCCGACGCGGAGGGCTGACAAACCGTCTCGCCTCTCTCCAGCCTTCGCTGCGTATCGCGCCGACGAAAGGACGAGAAATTTCTGGAAGGTGGCGCGGAAGGTATTTAATCGAGCGGCCGAGACGAGAAAGCAGGAGGAGACGGAAGTTAACGCCAGAGCGCGTAGGAATTCCGCCGTGGAGTCGGCGAAGGTTCTGCCCGTAGTGACAGAACAGGAGGTGACGGAAGTTAACGCCAGAGCGCGTCGAGATTCCGCCGTTAGTCGGCGAAGTTTTGGTCCGTAGGGACGGCTCGAGCTACAGGCAAGAGCGTGGGTTTACCGCTATCGAGCGAAGACGCGGGCAACAGCTGCGTGTGTGAAGCCGACGGATTTCCGGCGAAGAAGTTTGAAGCTTGGAGAGTGGCCTATTGAAGACGGGAGTTTTCCTGGAAGAGAAACTCCGGCGAGGTTTCCTGGAAAAGAAACTTCAGAGAGCTACGGAACGACAACAACGCTGGACTTTGAGTGAGTGATTCTCGGAAGAGTATCATTCAGACTTTGTTCCAAGGACTTTGGACTGAATAGGTTTTCTATCGCTTTAGTCCTTAAGTGTCTTGGTTGTTCAATGCATGTGACTGCATTGTAGCGCGTATTGTTGTCCGTGTCCGTTGTTTCAAGTGTGGCTGATTGTGTTGTGTAGTACGTTGATTGATTGGTTTGATTGGTGTCATATTGTATGCAACTATTGTGGAGTGTACATTCTTATGTATTGTTTTCGATCTGCCATTATTGAGAATATAATTTGTTTGTTTATCAACTCTCGGCTCCGACTTGTTCTTTGGGCCACGACCGGCGTCTGCTGGCGCACCAAAAAGGACCACTTCAAAATTGTCCACGCTTTCGTGGTGCGGTTCGGGGGGCCGATACTTCGGCTCTTGGAATTAGCCCGGCGATTGCCTCCCTAATAAACGGGACAGGTGTGACAATTAATCTGGCGTCCGCGATTCAGGACCTTTTGGTGCACAGTGTGTCCAAAGTAGTAAGAAAGAGCCTCGAGTTGTTGATAGTGCTACCGGAACGATTTTGTGTGTTGTTCAGTGTTCTCGTTAACGAGTGCAGGGGAGTGTTCCGATAGACTGATTTAGGCAGATACTTTTTGCACGCGGCAAGGTTTTATTTGCGAGTTGCGAGACACAATGGATCTCGAAAAGTTAGTTGCCCTTGGTGAAAAGATGGGTCTTTCTGGCGCCGAACTACGGAAGTGGGTCACCCAGAAGAAAAAAGAAGAAAAAGAGAGAGCCAAAGAAGAAAAAGCAGCCGAGCTGGAAAAAGAGAGGTTGGCGGTCGAAAGAGCCAAAGCGGAAAAAGAAGCTGAGGTGGAGAGAGAGAGGTTGGCGGCAGAGAGGGCCAAGGAAGAAAAGGCAGCTGAGTTGGAGAGAGAAAGACTGGTCGCTGAAAGGGCGAGAGAAGAAAGAGAGGCAAAAGAGCGACAGCTGAAAGAAGAAAGAGAGCTGCAATTGAAGTTGGAGCTGGAGAAAGAAAGACTGGCAGCTGAGAGGGCGAAAGAAGAAAGAGAGGAAAGGGAACGGCAGCGACAGCACGAGATGGAACTCGAGCGGCTCCGTTTGCAACAGCGAAGTGAAACTCCCGTCCAAGCTAGAGTTGAAAGCAGCGAACGGGAGGATCACGGCTTCCGCTTGAACCCAAGCAAGCTGCTTGTAGCGTTTGATGAAAGGAAGGACGACCTAGACGCGTACCTCCACAGATTTGAGACGATTGCGAGGAGCCAGAATTGGCCGGAACAGCAATGGGCAACTGCTTTGAGTACTTGCTTGAGTGGTGAAGCGCTCAGTGTGTACGGTAGGCTGACGCCGACCGATGCAGCCAACTACGCAAAGGTGAAAGCGGCTTTGTTGAAGCGATTTAGATTCACTGTGGAAGGATTCCGGGACAGATTTCGGACAGGAAAACCAGCTGATGGGGAGACGGCTACGCAGTATGCCGCCCGACTTTGCCACTATTTCGACAGATGGATTGAACTTTCAGGGACAGCGCAGGAGTACGATGAGCTTAGAGAGCTCCTAATTAGAGAACAATTTCTTACTAGTTGCCACCCAAGTCTGTCACTGTACTTGAAAGAGAGGAAGGCTGACTCACTTGAAGACATGCTTGAATTGGCTGATCAATTCTTGGAAGCGCAAGGTGGCACTAATTTGGCCAAGGTCAAGAAGGATTGTCCCGATGATTCGATGAAATTGGCTCCCGAAGAAAAGAAGCGTGCACCAGAGAGCATTCCGCGATGTTTTCTGTGTAACCGAGTGGGTCATCGCGCGAAAAACTGTCGAACGATCTTTACGAGCCCTACGGTAGTGAAATGTTTTAAGTGTGGTCAGACTGGGCACAAAGCAGATGCTTGTCGGAACGGAGTGAGTCAAACTCACCAGGTATCCTGTGTGCAAGTGGCACCGAAATCCGATAATAATGCCGTCACCGACGGATTCGTAGAATTGAAGAATGGGGAGAAAATTCCTATTGTGGGTGCTGTAATGTCAAAACAGCCAAACGGTGTTACGAAAGGAATACCAACGCTGCGTGGAAAAGTTGCGGGCAAAAAGATTACGGTGTTAAGAGATACCGGCAGCTCCACTGTTATCGTTCGGAGAAATTTGGTACGGGAAAGTGAGTTGACAGGCAGAACGAAACCGGTTTGCTTAATTGACCGTACAGTTCGGATGCTTCCCGAAGCAGAAATCGAGATTGAAACCCCGTACTTCAGCGGGAAGGTTGCCGCTCTATGTATGACGAACCCCCTTTACGACCTTGTCATCGGAAACATCGACGGGGCGCGAGGGCCAAGTGATCCAGAATGTTTGGGAGAAGACCCGAAGATAGAGCCCTCGCCAACACAGCGGCCGCGAGATACAGTGGAGGAGCATACCGTGACGGATCTCACTAGAGCCCAAGGTGAAGCTGCGGCGCAAGGGACAGCGAAGGAGAAGACGATCGAGTCGAATAAGTTCACGGGCCGAGCAATCGGACTTACGTCGGCACGACCTCAACCGAGCGACAGTGTAAAGGAGACGGAGTTGGCCAGCCGGGCAAAATGTAGAGGCAATATCAAGCGGGTAAATAAACAGACAGGACCCGTCGAATGTAATGACGCGTTAACGGTGTCGGAAGAGACAACGATGGCTGAGACGACGCCTCAGATATCGTCGTTGGAAAGGGCTTGCCGAAAAAGAACGTGGAAACACAAGAAGAGATCGAGCGAGCACCGCAAAAAGGGGCGCAAGCGCTGCTCGAAGTACTCAGGATAAGTGGTTAAGTCGAATCAGATTGTGTTTGGCAGGGCTGAGTGACATATGTTGTGTTGATGTTCTTGTTATCCTGTGTCTCAAGTGTATGTCGAGCGAGTCAGTGTTCGGTGCGATGATGTGATGTATAGTGTTGTATAATTGTTGTATAGACAGAACTTTGTACGTTTGTATTGTTTGGAATGTGTGATGCAGTGTTGTAGGCATGTACCTGTGGTTATATTTCATGTGTTGTGGAATTGAACTACAATGTAAGATTGTATTGAGTGATATATTGTGAATGTGACGTGTCACGAGCGACGGATTGTGTTACAGTCTGTGAGAGTGTGTGGTGACTTTTCGCGCTCGTTTGTGTGGTTTTGAATATTATGAGATAATATTCTTAAAGTGGGGGGCAGTGTCACAGAACGAGCGCTAAAAAAGAGCGTGCCGCCAAATCCTTGCGACAACGGGCGGCAGAAACGCCGCGAGGTAAAAAGAAAAAAAGAGAAAGCAAACATCCAAGGCTCCCGGGCGCGCGCTCTTCCCGCAGAAGCACGGCTTCGCAGACGAACCTCCTCACCCCACAGCGGCGGCCGGGCAAGCGCTAGAAATTTCCAGAACGAAGGAGGCGTGGCTACGCCGAGCTGAGTCACCCGACGCGGAGGGCTGACAAACCGTCTCGCCTCTCTCCAGCCTTCGCTGCGTATCGCGCCGACGAAAGGACGAGAAATTTCTGGAAGGTGGCGCGGAAGGTATTTAATCGAGCGGCCGAGACGAGAAAGCAGGAGGAGACGGAAGTTAACGCCAGAGCGCGTAGGAATTCCGCCGTGGAGTCGGCGAAGGTTCTGCCCGTAGTGACAGAACAGGAGGTGACGGCAGTTAACGCCAGAGCGCGTCGAGATTCCGCCGTGTAGTCGGCGAAGTTTTGGTCCGTAGGGACGGCTCGAGCTACAGGCAAGAGCGTGGGTTTACCGCTATCGAGCGAAGACGCGGGCAACAGCTGCGTGTGTGAAGCCGACGGATTTCCGGCGAAGAAGTTTGAAGCTTGGAGAGTGGCCTATTGAAGACGGGAGTTTTCCTGGAAGAGAAACTCCGGCGAGGTTTCCTGGAAAAGAAACTTCAGAGAGCTACGGAACGACAACAACGCTGGACTTTGAGTGAGTGATTCTCGGAAGAGTATCATTCAGACTTTTGTTCCAAGGACTTTGGACTGAATAGGTTTTCTATCGCTTTAGTCCTTAAGTGTCTTGGTTGTTCAATGCATGTGACTGCATTGTAGCGCGTATTGTTGTCCGTGTCCGTTGTTTCAAGTGTGGCTGATTGTGTTGTGTAGTACGTTGATTGATTGGTTTGATTGGTGTCATATTGTATGCAACTATTGTGGAGTGTACATTCTTATGTATTGTTTTCGATCTGCCATTATTGAGAATATAATTTGTTTGTTTATCAACTCTCGGCTCTGACTTGTTCTTTGGGCCACGACCGGCGTCCGCTGGCGCACCAAAAAGGACCACTTCAAAATTGTCCACGCTTTCGTGGTGCGGTTCGGGGGGCCGATACTTCGGCTCTTGGAATTAGCCCGGCGATTGCCTCCCTAATAAACGGGACAGGTGTGACATACGCCTAGCATTGTTGTTGCACAGTACTGCTGGCTGTGTAGCTGTGTGTGTATTGCTCTTTTTCATCTAAGTATCTCATTCGCTCCTTCCCGATGAATGCATGTAAGTGTAATGCTATTACTTCTTCACGGCACAACATCACAACACTACTGGTGTCGAAGAAATTATTGTTATCACTGTCCCGTGTTATCACCATTCTTTGCCTTGCCGCTGTCATCGCGCACACTCTCGCGAACGCACAAATTTTTCGCATTCCAGAAATACGTTCGTCCATTCGTAAACGCTTTGCAGAAGTAAGCAATGCTGGGCGGATACATTGCTGCAAGCTGCTTAGGTGTAACGTGCCCAGGCTTGCTCATGTGTTGCTGTATTTCTCAAATAAAAGTAGTTAGTATTGTTGGTTCATGAAAACTACATGACATCTAAAGTCGCGTAACAAATCAGCGACACAATGATGCTTCAAAAGTGCAAAAAGGCGGGTTCCGACATCGAAGAGCTATAAGGTGCATCGAGAGATTATCGCTACTCTCAACATTTATTTTTATTGAAAGTTTGCTGTTTCGATTTCCTGCCTTTCTCAAAGTGCAGGTCTGCTCAACCTGGTTGACTCTCGCTCCATCTCTCTCAGCCTTCATCAAAGTTTAGGCCATAAGTAACAAGGCAGAGAGTGAATCGGTGAATCGTTCCCTCAGTGTGCGATCCGACGTGCCGGCGTTTCCAAGCGACGCCATGTCATCTTTCAGAGCTCGTTTTGGCGCGCGCTTTTCCTGACAAGAAACGAAAGGACGATCGTCGTTCGCGCAGAGAAAGACATAATGGTTCTTGTGCTCTCACTTCTGCATCCGTAACCCCATAAGCGAGCAGCGAGCGATGCCCCCTGTCGGCATCTACAGTTCCCAGCTTCTAGACGAAAGACGGAGCTTATCTGGCGACGAAAAAAGAAGCAACAAAAGCTAGGAGTGGTGGGGAGCGCACAAAGGGCGAGAATATGACGAGCAAGGGTATGCCTCGAAGACAGCATTGTTTCGCTCGTGACGAGCAGCGCCTTCCGTTGACAGCTATGCGGCGGCATCTTGCGTACGCGAACATTCCCTGCACCTCAGATCCGGCACGATTGCATTGTTCGAATGCATCGTCAGTGAGCCGTTTCCATGGCAAAGCGGAAGATGAGCTGGAAAAAAATGGCGTATTTCTTCAATGGAACAATACGACCGCCTTCTTTCCTTTTTTTCTGTGTATAGAGGTGGCAAGACGATCACCTCACGATATACGTCTGACGTGTCGACTTCGAGGCTAGACGAACGTTACCCCTGCATAGAGGTGCAGAAATAGGGAAACTGCAGGATGACTGTCGCCGAAAGTTATAGTCGTCGTTATAGCGGAGTAAGTTGAGACTGTCGCTGACATCTACGTACATTGATATGCTGAAGACGCGCTGCATGTTTATGAAAGTCAACCGCAAGATCTTGTCGTCGTGTCCGAATTCGGACTGTCCTATTGCGCTAATATTACGATGGTGGCTGCGTACGTTCACTGTTTGCGGAAGCTCTGTCCCAAAACCAGTGCGCGCGAACTGCACACAAACGCAGGAATACTGCGTAACGTAACTGGACTCCCGGTGGACCTGTACTTCACATGCATTCAGATTCATTTTTTTTAACACGAAAGTGTTTTATGCCAGGGTTCACCAAGACTTCAGTGACGTATTTCAGTCATGGATAGGACGTCGCAACATAAACGATACCAAATGACAAAGAAAAAAACACAGCACATCCACGGAGTAAATGATGATGAGTGGGGCGAAGCTTCGGAGAGTTTTAGCGGTAAACCGTGACTTTTCCGTCCATTCGTCTGTCCATTCGTCCACACCTGTTGAGTGAGTAATAGAAATAGACGGTCACGTCCCAAGAGAGACATGCATGTACAGGCCTCGGCTTAGGGAGCTTCGGCCATGAAAAACATTCAAGAAAAAAATACCCCCGCCGGACGTTGTACCTCTGACTTTAGGGGTTAGAAGAAAAGCGCCCGGCGCATATCGAGTGAGCTATTGTTAAGGCAATTGCTGTGGTCTGTGGTGGTGGTTGTGGTTAGACGAAAAAGAAGGCGCTTAATGTCTGCAGTCCGGTAGGGAGCATGGCGCAGCGCGTAGGTGCTCGCTACTGACGCGCCTTATGTCTTTCACACATTCTCTCTCGCTACGTGCTATCTGTAGGCGAAGCTAAGGTCCCTGGATGAAACAAGTTCTTGGGACCTTAGGCGAAGCGCGGTGGTGCTGCCATCGGCCAGTGCTTAATAAAAGTAATGCGGCATGACACAGTTAAAGTATGGCGTCCGAGATTTAACACCGGCGCACAGTCTTGGAGGCCATGATTAAAGCTTCTCGATAGCAGTGAAAAACCCTGCCGAGCAAGCGTCGGAGAGTCACCGACGCAGTTATGTTATATGCCTTTCGCTTTGACTTAGCGCGTGACAGCCCATTGTTGAAGTCGTGCAGCTATCCGCTACACCAATGATGTTTCACCGCTGACTGCTTCGAGTGTGATAGCGCCGGCTTATTGAATAAAACTGCTGCACTAAGCACTGCAGCAAGACAAAGATGTCGAAGGGCTAATGTCGTGGCTAAGTGGAGCGAAACTGAGGCCAGCAGGACGTTGAACGCCGGCGCACGAAACTCTGCGTCTCACGTTGCTGAAGCGCAGTATGGGTGAGCGCTGGCGTAGGTTCCAGGAGCGCACACCGTGCTGTTGCTGCCCATAACTGACGATATTTGAAGAAGCGCATATCGACAAGCAGTGTTTAGGGTGTGCTTGGTGATGTCATTTTCGCGCGCGGTCAATGATGCGCTGCGTCTTCAGTTACCACAATGGTTAAGCGATGATCATCTGTGGCGTCAACATGGCTGTGTCCACGTCAAGCGGTGCTATAGCTGCGAAACGCCAACAGAAATTGTACAAGCTCTCGTAAATAACTACGCAATAAGAAGTACTTGTGCGAAAGCACGTTTCACTTTCGTGTTATACCGATTCCTATTACGGGGAGGGGGAAGATCAGTCATGTTTTTAGGAGCTTGCTCCTTATGCTCGAGCCTTGTCCATCCATCCCGCCGTAGTAGCCATGGTCCTTCTGAAGAAAATGACAGGGTCAGAATGGAACGCGATGCGTGCGTCTCCCCCTTCTTTCATGACAGGGCAGGCTGGGCAAGCGACGCTAGCAAAACACGACCTCCGCAACACGAGACGAAACTGACGCGACCGGCGTGCGTTGGCGCGCCCACAGTTGGCACCGTTCCAAAGTTGGACGAAAAAAAAAAGGAAGGAAGGATCATTACGTCATGAAGCCCACCTTGACGGCCCTACACGTGATCAAAACGTTAGAGCTTGCGCAAGGTTTTAGTCATAGAGTTTCCTAATATTAACTGGAAGGGACACTGGCACTGCGATCGTTTAGCGACCATGGTAATTATGTGTATGACATGTCGCTTCGTTTATTGCTGTGTTTTGATTTTGTTTCGAAAACAAAAAAGACAAATCGTTTTTCATTCGTGACATCATTTGAAATGGTAAGCCTAAAAGATTAAGGCGGTGAATATTAATTGCCGAACATTTGCTGATTGTTGTTTTGAGACAAAGCAGCTTGAAGCCATGCGAAGCCCGAACAAACGTGAACTACGAAGACTAGGCAAATATCTGTCAAGCCCATGATTCCCCTGTTCGCTGAAGCGCTATTCATTGATGCTCCCATATCACGGATTCGCGCCGAGCGTGTCGTAATTATACAGCCGGGTACATATCACCGTTAGCCGAGACAATACTGCGCAACTGCATAAGAGACACGGACCCTCATCCGAAACGCATTATATGGACACCGGGCCATCAGGGATTGCGGGGAAATGAGGCTGCAGATGCGGCTGCCCGAGCGCTCATTTCCGGGCTACCTTCGTCAATGCCGATGGAGACCGATGAGGAGGGTTACCCTCTCCTCCGATATAAGGAAATTCTTTATTATTATCGGGAAAGTCATCGCCGCTACCCTCCCCCCGCACGGGGGTTGAAGAAAGCAGAGGAGCGCATTTTGCTTCGCCTCCAGACGAATACATTGCTATGTCCTGCCATAGTCAAACATTTCGACCCTACGGTCACAGGACAGTGCCAGCACTGTGGGGAGGTGGCAGACACCTACCACATGGTGTGGGCCTGCCAAGCTAACGCAGCCATTACTCCTAACCCAAACCCTAGGCGAGAGGACTGGGAGGCGGCCCTGCTCGGCTGCTCAGACCTTCAGGCCCAGCAGGCCTTGGTCCAGAGAGCCAAGACGGCGGCTTTAACCAATGGGGTCCCGGAATAGAGACTCCACCTAGTCTGTAGGGGCCTCTACAGAGGTCCTACACCTCTCTTTTGTAAATAAATGTTTTTCACCACCACCACCCATAGACTTTGGTGCCAGAGTTTTCTCTAGTGAAAATTTAAGAAGCTCTATAGTTTTAGAACTCTCGGTAGTTTTTCGTTTTTGAAACACCTGCCTGAGCCGGCCGGTCTGCACCGAACCAGCGCATTTTGAATAAAAGCTACCGGGCGCCGTACTCCGAAGTATCGGCAAGTCTCATTGCTGGCGTGCTTTCGCGCAAAAGGTCACATGTTGGGTCGACAATGCTGGCTTCATGGAGGAAGTAAAAGAAAGGAGGGAGCATGACGTCACGCCACCAGCCTTTGCAAGTCAGTATGTTTTGAAGCCAGCAGTGTCGGCCCACCTTTTGTATCAAGATCACCCTAGCAATGAGGCTTGCCGACACTTCAGAGTGTGGCGCCCGGTAGCTTTCATCTGAAACGCGCTGGTTGGGCGCAGACCAGCCTGCTCACGCAGGAGGTTCAAAAACGGAGCACCACCGAGAACACCAAAACCTACCGCAAGCTCTCACGTTTTGATCACGTGTTGGGCCGACATGGTGGGTTTCAGTTGACTTCACTCATGTGACGCAATTCCCCCTGCTCCCTATTATCTTTTTCTTCCTCCATGGCTGGCATCAAAACGGCACGGCTTCCCAAGGCTGCCCACGTGATGTCACACTACCGCTTGCGTCTTCCGGTCGAATCAACCGGTTTTCGTGGAGTAGGAAGAGGGAGGCACTGCAACGAACCTTTGCTATAATATTAATAATAATAATTATATTTCTGAAGGTTTAACGTCCTAAAATCTTCGCGGCACTGATAGGGCACATCATTGTATGATGGTCGAGTGGGTGTACGACGGACTAACGGTTTGCCAGACTTAACCTCCACAGCAGGCTCTATCATAATCATCATTCGCTTTGTGGATGGATGGATCGATGGATGGATGGATGGATGGATGGATGGATGGATGGATGGATGGATGGATGGATGGATGGATGGATGGATGGATGGATGGATGGATGGATAGACGGATGGATGGAGGGAGGGAGGGAGGGAGGGATGGATGGATGGATGGATAGACGGACGGACGGACGGATGGGTGGATGGATGGATGGATGGATGGATGGATGGATGGATGGATGGATGGATGGATGGATGGACGGACGGACGGACGGACGGACTTTATTTGGTCCTTCGTGCGGAACGCGCTTTATCACATTCTGGGCCGCTCCCACGTCGGAACAGAAAGACGAAGTCTGTCTGCTGCGTCGCGGGCCCATTAGACTGCCCATAACTGTTGTCCCAGTCTGTTGCTTGTAAAAACATCCTCCCATTTGGATATGGGGTAATTTTTGGAAACTTGGAACCATGCCACAGCATTTTTTTTATTCTTTGGTGTATCCTTTGCAGCGGTTCATTCACAGCGACGCTGTCACAGAAAAGTATCAGTTGGCGCCACTTACTCTAGAGTCAATGTTGCCATACAGGTATGTGTGATATATAGTGGTTTTGGGACGTTAAACCCCACATATCAATCAATCAATCAATCAGGTATGTGTGATAATTACCGAAAATTTCACACAAGGCTGCATAATGATTCTTTTGACTCATGAGCTAATTCAGTTTGCATGTTTTTCACTCGAAACACGTATCCTCGTCGTTATTACATGAAATAACCAATGCTCTATACACTAGGGTTTCCCAATCTACAGCGAGCCCCTGAAGCATTTAATGCATGACTGATACAGCTTTAAAGCAAAAAAGAACCAATGTCATATCCTTGTAATGGTAAACGAGAAAACGTCATTTTAGAAACGGCAATCGCCGTCGACTGTTATAAGCTTCGTTCGCTTGATTTATCAAACTGCCAAAGTTAGACCCCACAGCCACGAAACGTTTACTTAGTACACTCCTAATAATGGCATTTTGTGGCCACACCAGCGTTAAACGCACTTTACGTCATAGCTGAACAACAGAGGAAACAGTAAATAAGCCGCTATATTGTATTCATCCGAAAGTAAATACAAAGCTGTAAAAACTAAAAGCACTACCGATGAAACGTAAGTCCTGATTACTCACTTATATCTCCTTCCGCCACAGTAAGTTCCACGACGTGAAAGCACTTAGATGAGTAGGATGGGAGAAAGATTTTTTTTTACAGAAGCGAAGAATAGAGTATAAACGAGTTATCAAATTTGCGCCATTGCCTGTGAGCCCACCCGACCCTCCACGTATATAAAGAAGAGAGACCGTTGATGACGCTCAGCCTAACTGCCTGAGCTCTTACGAACTACACGCCGCGCGTTGCGAGGCAAGAGCACCTATATACAAAGGCAGCGTCCTCGATCAAGGCGCAACGACAGGCGCCTAAATAAAAAGAGGCAAACTTGAGAATATACGCCCACTCAGCCTAACTTTTCCAGCACATTTTTTCTTTTTGGGGGGGAATCTATAGAAGGAGATCCAGGGAATGCGGAAAGATTGTTGGATCTCTCTCTTTTTTTTTTGCTTTTCTTGCTCATTTCATACCGAATACTGCGCGCAGCATCCAAAAAAAGGCCGCGTTTTAGTTTTTTTTCGCTGGAATTCGATATACTTTTGGGATTTGTACGAGGCCCCATTCTACCATCGTTTCACACAGAAAGCAAGCTTTTTTATTTATTTTCGTTTTTATTGTTTTCTTTCTTTTCACTCTTGCTGGAAACGATGTCAGACGCTCGTTATTACTTACCGGTGAACGATTGCGGGTATGGTGATGATGAACTTCATTTCGGAAATGTCTTTGATGTGAAGTGTCTCAATTTGAGAGATTAACATGGAGAATGCAAAAACTATCATTTGATTTAGCACTACACTGAATGCACTCAATGCACTTTTCGCAATAGCTGGTGCTTCTATAGCATTACTTCATATAATAGAGATCTTAATGATCGTCTCTTCAATGCTCAACGATCGCATGAGAGCTTTGTTGCTTTGTTTTATTTTTATGTTTCGCTGGAGCAAACCTGATTGCAGCTCTCTTTATATTTGAGTCGAGCCACTTACACGACACACAACTCTTCATAAGCCAATACTGCCATAAAATCTACATAATCTTATGGACACATTAGATACAAAGTCTCCATTTTATTGTTACAGTGGTGGTCTCTTGATGCTTCACTAGGGATTCCTAATCTTCAGCGAGCCCCTGAAGCATTCATTAAACGCATGAGCCCACCAGAAATAAAGACCTAGAAAATAGTGAACATGGTGAGCATTGTCCAGCAATTCAAAGACTTATTTAGAAAAAAAAATGAAACAGGAAAACAAAGCCGAGCATTGCATGCATGTGCCTAATAAACTAAAACGTGTATTTTAACATGAATACGTGCACATTTATAAGAAAATCAATCAAGTCCCTTGACATTACATGTGCTAAGTAGGTATGCAAATTCGTTAAGGTCCGTTAAGGCAGTCGACGCATTCCTAACGCATGCGTCTTCCATTACTTTAATACGAAAAGCTTCGATAATTTCGGGTTTTTTTTAAACCTCTTAGTCTGTAGCACTGCCTCACTCATGTAAGTACTCTAACTGGCCCAACTTTCCATTCTACTGAATGATTACAGCCTTACTGCATTAAACAGTGCAGCTTGTAGTAGCGGGCGATGAGGGTATCCAGTTGCACTGTTCACATGGGCGTGTGCAGGCCTATTTCTGATGGGAGGCTAAGTTTCACCGCAGCGATTCCCAGCCCCTTCTCGTGAATTTGCGTGCCCGAGAGGAAGCAAGCTTCATAATAGATGCAAAAAGGAACTCAGCCTTCATTTCACAACGGCTTTCCTTCTGTTACCCGGTTTTGGGGAGAAAAGGTTAAACAAAGCTTGAAATGTGACATGGCTGCAAAATCTGCATAGCTACAACCTTGCACTGCGAACAGTAAAACGGGACAGATTTGGCTAGGTAAAAACTTCAGACAGACTTGGCGCTAACCTTGACGACTAAGCAGAGAGTTAAGGGTGTGTCACTCCCTCCTCCCCTTTCCGTCAGCACGCCCGTTATACCTAATTGTGCGGGTGCGGAAATGGTAATTTCGGTGCCACTATTGTATTTAGTTGTACGGCGCATTGTGGTGAGCTTTAAGCATCTTACCCTTTGGCCTCTAAAAAAGAATTGATCTCAATACCGTTTTTCTTTACTCAAATGTACGAAGCGTTCAATTATACCGCTTTTTGTTTAGCGAAGCAGCATGCATCAAGGTATACCAGCCTCTTCGTTCGAGAAACCACGTACGTGGTATTCGCATCAATCCAACATCTCGTTTGTGAAATGGAATGTTAATATAATCAATTATCTTCCCTCTCAGAGTACGCGCCTTCAACACCCATCTGCGGGAGCGTATGATGGGTGCGAATCGGCGAGCAGCCAACTCCATGGCGGCGAAGGCGGGTGTTTTCCGTCCTTATAGATGCTGATGACTTCCGATTAGCCGTCGGGGCCACGGCGAGCGGTCCCTGGAATTAATGTGCTTTCAAAAGTTGATTTGCTGCGACATTAGGGCAAGCCGTGCCCCAGAGGCATTAGCCTGCTTCACTCGCGGTATCGTTTGCCTCGTTCGCCAAACGTAGTGGAACGTAACACACTATGCACGCAAGGCAGGCGCAAACACCCAATCTCTGCTGAATTAAGGCACCATATAGATGTGGAAAAGGTTCCGGGTCGTCTCGAGGAAAACGTGTTTGGTACAGTTGGCCAAATGTTCCCATTAACGGTTAGCCTTGAGAAAATTCATCGGATTTTTTTGTTTAATCAATAGACACGAGTCGCATCGGTTCTCATGAGTTACCCTTGTGACCTGAGTGTTTTATTGGTAGTGTTTATGCACTTTTAAAAGTGTTTGCAGCAAGCACGATGCCTTAATAGGCACCACAATAATCTGCAACATACCAATATAGATGTGAGTTGATATATTCAGGTTTACGTATAGAACCGTGCTAGCGGCATTTGCCATACTTGCTCCAATTCGAAATGTTGAAATAGGAAAATAGCAAATACGGATAGATACAAAGAGCTTCAGTGGGCAAATCGCTAACTAAGAATATTTCCCTAATAAGATTTGCCATGATTATCCAATACTATATTTTTCGCGATTGATATCAGGCACTATTACTGCAGTCTGAATTGAGACAAAAATCGCTTTATCAGATAAAAAATCGCGCGCTATACCAGTATCTTATAAAGCCCTTGTCTTTCTCAATCACATGTGTTCATTAAAAGTATCCTACTGATTATGTTTTTTTTGCAACAATACAGACCTGCTTAGAGGCCGCTAGTGGGAAGTTCACCATGGAGGTCAATCCTGTCGATAATTTAACTCAGTATCGTCTTGCTGTTAAGGATTGATTATTTGGCTGCTTGTCGTACCACAGTGAATATGCCACAACATGGCATGCATGCTGTGTATAAGATTTGTAAAAAAATGATGAATTCACTCTATCGTATATGAATTCCCTCATTGCAATCCTTTTGCGTGATCTATATAAGTATATAGATAGTGTACCATCACGTGTCTGTGACTTTCCTCAAGCAGCAATGTTGCTAACGTTTATTGTACGAACGGCATTGGGGTTTTCTTCAAAGCTTTTGAGCTACCAGTTTCAAATCAACATTTAGCTATCCAGCAGAAAATTATAATAAATCTCCCCCTACTGCGTTAAAGAAGTGTGGCGCCTTGAGTGTATACACAAAGCACACTAAACAATAAACGCCCCGCCACTTACATCCAAAAATTGAGAGAAAAATATGGCAGATCCCACGTACCTGGGAATGTACGTTATGCAAAGCATGCGGAAGAAAGGTGACCACGTTGCAATTTTTTTAATTGAGTGACGCGTCATGAAATGACGCTGAATATATGTACAAATGTTGCACGCACAGACACATGTCGAAGAGTTGCAAATGTTTAATTAACCAGCTGTTTGCACTTGCGAAATGATGCTGACTGGAGCCTGCGTATTATCAAAACCAGAAGCTGATATGAAGCGCTGATGCTTGCGAAGATGCTGGCCCTGGACACTGCTATATGAATCAACTTCAGTGCATGGAATCTAACCACAATTAAAGTTAACCCGACGTGACGGCTGTATCAAAGTAGTATATGCGTAATGTACTACTTTGATATAGGCAGCACTGCAACCAGAATTGACGTTTCACAAAGATTAGGGTCTATTTGAAAAGTAATTTCATGACCCGGCGTAGCTTTGTGTTAAAATGTTTTATTTCCACGCAGAATGTTTGGGTTTGATTCCAGCTGGGACCCTGACATTTCTTTTTTTGAATTCTTCGTGTCGACACTACCGATGTCATGTATCGCTGAACGCTCGTGCGTTAAATTGTCCACGTGTGTTCTCGTCGTTCCTGCGTAGATACTAAGTGTCAATCACCTGTGACACATACCCTCATACTAGCAGGACATACTCGCCTCTGGGTATGTGCCACTATCTGGCGGGAAGAGTTTGACGACGTGCGCGACGGGATTGTGACATTATTCATATCTTGACCAGCGCGTCATATTTGTCAAAGCATCTTACCTTCTTATGCTATTTTTGGTTCGCGCCAAGTTAAAGGGGTGACCATGAGAGCACCCAAACGTAAGCGGCTAGATAGATAGACAGATAGATACGCTCAAAGTCGCCGAAGTTTGCTAAAAAATGGTTCGAATTTGAAAAAAACAATGCTAAAAACCAGAGACATCAGTGCACAGCAGTAGCTATCTTATTAGTCTAATGTTTAGAAAGGACCACGCAAAGCTTGGCGACCATGTCTGTCTCTCTCTCTCTCTCCTTCTCTTTTTCGCGGATTTCTCGCTTCTCCTTGGATACGAGGCGCCAGTCGTAATGGTCGTTTATCACTCACAACCGCCAACTACTTCCGCCTCCAAGGCCGGAAGTGGTGAGAGCCTTTTTCCGGAGCACAGAGTGTGAGTGCCTCCGGAAGTTTCAGGGATTTCTCTGTAATGCGCAAGGCGCACGGAAGGCGTGCCTTGACCCTCTAATGCCTCGGATATCTTAGAACACAGGCATTCACCGACGTGGCCAAAGAATTACGGCGGCTTTATAGCAATCGCCATGTGAGCTGAGTGTCAGAGGAAATAAGAGCATGAATATATATCACCTCAATTACATTCCGCGCTGTTCTGCGCCGAGCAGCATGAAGGCCTCGAAGTTTTTTCTAGATTCGGTGGTGACGCCTGCCTCTTTAGAGTTACTGCTAAAACGTGCGAAGCATAAATTCTTTCTACATCTGAAAATGTTCTCAGTGAAAAGTTTACGGAATCCATTTGCAAACCATTAAAACAATAACAAAACTTTAAACACTGGAAGCCAATATGTTCTATCCTCGGCTGCGTGCGCCAACTGCACAAGCAGCTATCGCATGATGGACAGTCTTGGAGAAAAATTTACATGCCACGCTTGCTTAGAAATATATCGGGCCTGGGTACTTTTTAATCCCCCTCCTCCACTGTATCAATTGTAATTTTTTGAAAACACAACATTCAGTGACAAGCTGTGGGGTCAACCTGCGAGACCCTATACCCGGTGCCCACTGCGCCGACTATATATCACTTCTAGTTCCGTGCTTTCCATATCTCCGAGTGTGAATAGCAAACGCACACCTGTCAGTCTGACCTCTTCAATCCTTGCCCTCTCTATTTCTCAACTACTGGTGGACTAGGTATTACATAGCAGCTTGCTGGTAAGTTGCTCTGTGCACTGATGGAAAGGGGCAAATATATCGCTTCAGGAAGTCGCGTGCACCTACCAACTGCAACAATTACGAGCGCACAAACTAAAATCTCAGTTTGGTAAGGAAAAACAAAATCATTGCAACGATATTGTATTCATGGTACGTCCCCAAAACAAACAAACCTACAGATACGTCATGTCAGCATATGCACAGTAATACGCGAAGGTTACCTCGAGTGTTCGCGACTCTTTGCGCATTTTTTAAAAATTCTTCGCTGTAAGATTACACTACCCATTTTGGAATACTAGCTGCTTACGTCATGAATATGAAAATGCGTGGTTCCGGGTAGAGCGTCAGTCATGTAGAAAAAAATGAAGCAAGCAAAGAATGAGGAAACTTCAAGCATGCAACCGACCCCGTCTATTGCCGCAACAACTACGACCTCCACAATCACAACAAAACTGAATGCTGTCCTTTCACCTCGCTGAAACCCGTACACTCCCTCCACGGTCAGATATAGCTATGGATGCTTTCGCGGTGAACGGGTTCTGAGGCAACTTACCTTTTTTTCCCTCTTTTTTTGAGCGTCGTCTTATTCGAGTCTAGTTACGCTCTCTCCTTCCATTCCACTCGAGCAAACATTTCCAACCACGCACCAATGCGTCGACGCGAGACGCTGCTCAGCGAGGGAGCGTCAACTCTGAAAGCGCGACCAGAATACGTGAACGTGCAAGTCAATGCCTCCCGGTGGCGAGGAAGATGAAGCTGCACCGCACTCTCCACAAAACTCCTCTCTTTCCTTCAGGTCGAGTTCACCGAACGCTATATGCGCAACGACGACTACGACGCGCAACACGGTCAAAATACCCTCAGTCGCGGGGCGCCGGACTCAAGCCAGCGCGAGGGCGAGTCCTGGCCTGGGCCACGAAACGAAGGGAATGACACTGCGAAAGGCCGCACGTTTCCCAGGCACGTTCTATGCAAATTCGCCGGGGCTTACCTCGGCAAACACTCAGACACTAACACTTCTATCAACGCACCCGACGTATTCCGGCCACCCCCATCAAACGTGCACCCGAAATCCGAGTCGCTCTTTCTATCCGGAATTGTACGCAAACAACGCACAGACACACTCTATTTGACGCACACGCCCGCACACGAACGCACACGTAGGAACAGTACGTATTCCAATCTGCAGTTCAAGCGTACCCTTCACCCCGTTTTTTCTATTCCTAGCAATCTGGAAACTGAAGCTTAACGCCGCAGTTTTTCGCATCAAATTACCGCGACGACGGCTGCTGCGTTGAGCAGAATGAAAGTAAGAAACTACGCAGTGATGAACTGTGCCCTCGCACAATTTGTTTGTCATCCAGCTGATTGTGTGCGCTCACGTACCCTGGTTTTGCTTTTTTAGATGCGAAGCAGCTTTTTGACGCACGTGTGTAACGCCGTCGTACGTGCGTCCGTACGAACGCGCCGCAATGCGTTCCCCTTGCCGCAGCTGTAGGAGCAGTGCCTAGTAGGCCACGCCGTAGCTACGCGTTTACGACACGCTCCCCTAGCCAACACCACCTAGAACTAGAGAAGGCCTGTGCAGGGCTGCGTGACGTCACCGCAGTGAGATCGGCCTAAAAGTCGGCTTCACCCAATGCTACGCTTTTTCTTTCCGAAATGGCATTTTTCCCTACATTATTATTGTTATTTTCGCGGTTTTGGAGTGCACAGAATATTTGCATTAAGGAATATTTTCAGTATGTTTTAACTAAACGCTGGCTTGAAATAATTCATCAGGCACTCGTGAAATTTTTAACAGCATGCACAGCCATTTCGTGCAGTTTAAAAGAGGCTTAAATTTTCGTTGTGAGACATATTTATGCGTGATACATCATAATCCAAACAGGCAGAACAATTCATAAGAAAGAAGATTATGCTTGAAGAGTACTGAGCTTCCGCTTCACAGCCTTGCTTTCAGTTCCTTTATTTTCAACTTTGTTCTGCTTTGCAGCCTTGCTTTCAATTGAGCTTGTTATTTTGAACTTTGCACAAATTATTCAGCAGCGTATTGGCAGCAGCACTGAGAACATAGTTTAAGACAAGTTCAGGTGAGTGGCCACCATCGCAGAAATCCAAGTCTTCATTGCACTCAACAAGGGAAGTCGCGAGGCTTACAAGAACTTCTTTTTGTTTTGCGCAAGCAAAAAATTGTGATGCGTACTTCGGACTTCTCAGCTTGTCACCACAATTTCCATTGTGAGCACGGCATTCACAACTACCGCTTGTGGAAATTTCAGTCCACCACGCGTTGCATTAGCTATCAGCACATCATCATTCAGTTCAATGGTTCGATTCTCAACAGTCATGTTTCCTGGCAGGAAGAGCAGGCAAGTTTTCTAACTGCAGCATATGCACAATATCCTGCTACATATGTAATAGCTGGTAGCATTTTCTCCTTCTCCTTCACATCATCGTCCATCACTGCAACATCAAACTGCTTAACAAGGAATTTCAAATCAGTGGTAGGAATGCAAGGTGCAATGGTATCCAAGTTGGGAAGATCAAGTAGCTTCTGAAGTCTCAGCTTCTGCTCGGATTCATAAATCTGACGTATCGAAACGTGGTATTGGGCACCAGACAGCTGCCTGTACCTGCCAAACCTGTCTTCCAACGTCGGTTTGAAATTTCCCTAGCAAAACGTATTTCAACCGAAGTTCTTCAATGCAATACGTCGACACCCTCAACAAGGGCATGTGAGTATGTCGCAGTGCCATGTGCGTTTCGCGAGTTAACTGGCCAGCATCATGCTTCAAGCTCTGCCAGTGGTCCAACCAATCCACAATCTTGTTTAGAAACTCAATTTGGTGGCATTGCAGTGCACTTATCGGTTCTTGAAATGGGTCTCGGAGACGCTGACCTTTGAATGGGGTCTTGACATTCACCACATTCCACCATGTCAAAAACAATGTTAATAAGTTCCAATGTACCAGCTTTATGCTCAAGTGCGACTTTGGTGCTTCTTAGTGCTGCAGCAGTTGTACTGTTGAAGATCCTCAGTGCGAGCTTTACATTTTGTCGCTCTAGATTGGATGGATTCAGCGACTTGAAGGACAAAGTTGGAGCTAGTCGCAAAAGCTCATTTTTTTCTCCTTCATGCAACTTGCATAGGGTGTTAAACGAGGCTGTCAGGACAGATGGGTTTTTCCGAGAGTGCACTGAAATTGGGAAAGAAGATGCACCTTCCACAATTACGCTGATTCAGCCAGTTATTTCGGATACACTTTAATATATGCACTGCATCAGAATAAAAAACAAGGGTCTTGATGAGTCTGACGGGTGCCTTTATACAATGCTCACTTTGGGAGGATCAGCAAAAAAATGACATAGCCTTTCGGTTGATCGAGTTGTTGTCAGACACCACTGCAACTACTCGTATTC
>WOVY01000556.1:0-126568 GCA_013436015.1 Rhipicephalus annulatus
TCAAACATGCAAAATGGGAAGTCTAGCACAGCAATCTGTGCAGTACTGCTCATTTCATGGAGCATTAATTTCACAGGCTTTGCTCTTGTTAGCGTTAAGCTATATCCTGTCCACTGCAGGGAGGAAGCCCAATCAATGTTCCCTGTCCTGTATGAGCCATTTCATATTATGGCTGATAATTTCTCGATCTCATTTGAACTAATCACCTGCCACCTCTGCTACATTTCATGTGTCCTAATATAAATTAATTGACATTACTGACTGTCATCCATCTTTTTTCTCATTCCCAACTAATGCATTGATTTTTTGATAAACTCTGCTTTCTTTCTTCCCATGTCTTAATATTTGCTAGCCTTTTTTCATTTTTCTGAAACATTATCTTTGCTCAGAAGCTAGAAGTTATCAGAAAGAACATAACGACATTCTACCTCCTGAGCATATGGCATCATCAATACAAAAGTAATAAAAGTGAGAAAACATCCTATCTATATAAGAGGCCCTAAAATACTGCAGGAGGCAACAAATAACTGGTATTTGTATAAAGGCAGTGACAAAAACTTTGACTACTGTCACTTATTCTGATCTTGGGACATCTTTTTAGTACATCATAACACATAATTACACATTTACACAATTTACACAGAGGAATTGCTACCGTGCATTGAGGCCACCCTTCAGAAGTCATGTGAGCACAAGGATGAGGTAAGCCTTAAAAACCAGATTAAAAGACTAAAGGATGCTGGATATCCCAACAGCACCACCACACCCGTGTGCTAAACCCTCCTGCAGAAAGTCAAGTTAAACAAAACAGGACCAAAATAAAAACAGAATGACCAAATCTTTGCATGCTATACCGTACGTACATAAGGTGTTTCACAATATAAAGAAAATAGCGAGCCGATATGATTTTATCTTGTTATTTGCCATCCCTTGCAAGTTTTCAAAAAGTGGTGTACTAAAAAGCAACAGGAATAGCCATTATTTCACCATTCGTCACGAGAATAGGTATACTGAATGCCAATATAATGTTGTGTGAGATACTATTGACATGTGAAAACGTAAACATAAGACAAACTGGGCAGTGCCCCAATGTTGAGCAAGACAGCATGCTTAAAAATTTAAGAATGGCTATGCTAGTCGCATGGCCATACACTGTAAAGAATGTAAGTGCAGTTCTATGTTTCATAAAACACTGTTTTTGAAAAAAGCAAGAACAAGAAATGAAAGAGAGACTGTGAAAGCTTTTTCTTGTCAGGAAGGCCATGAATCAGTGCATCAGTATACCTTCACTCATCCATTCGGAGAGAGAGTATTCTTTTCTCAGTTAAGATTATATTATCATGGTCTCACATGTGTCGTTGTGCATGAGCACTGTTCTTGTACTCTGTATGAAAGTGGTCGTAGTACCTTCAATAAAATTAAGTTGGCAGTCAGCGCTCTTTCCTGTTCTTTTTGTCTTTTCCTGAACTTCTCTCACTGTTACCTAGAACACAACCACGATGAACCAACTTGCCCAGATTATGCTATTGTTGATGAAAAGTCAGAGCACGAAAATACTTCAGGGGCTCAGAACCTCCTCACTACCCGTCTAGTTACGGCCCTGGTCTATGTGTTCCGAGAGTGAAGCACTAGTGGAGCTATCTAACTACATAACGGTGAGGAGGGTTTGTGTATACTCGAGCTTGTTTCATGACATGGTGAGAGGTGGCAGGTTGTTGAAATAATATGCTGTGTAGGAGGTCAAGATTTTGATTGAGAATGCTGAGTATGAGCCAGTGACATTAGGCGTTCAAGATTTTTTGCGATATTCACTCTAGCATAGGACCTTGGTTGGTGGTTGACGTGTGCATTTGATCACATTGTAGTCTTCCATCATAATTTTTTGCCACTTGGCGTCGGCGCTCTTGAGTTGTACCAAAGTAATTAAGCATTCAGGTACAAGTATCTTCTGTCAGTGTTTCAATGAAGAGCTGAATACGAGTAATAGCTTCTATCGATACTTCTGGCATTGGTGTATGCACATTTCTTTTGAAGTTCTCTTGCAAAAAGGCATTAAAGGTATGTTTTTGTGACTTTTTAGTGTTGGCCAGAACTGCTGGTGTGTCCGAACGGCTCTTCGATTGGTTGTGGTGTTTGTCTTGTTCAGGGCCACAGAGCTTTAAGTCTTTTTTTTATATTTGCCTTCACAGGAATGCTCTTTGCATGCTTCTTCAGTACTTTGTATTATTCCTAAAGCATTGACTTCCAGATATTGATTGTGGTGCTTTAATCTAGTGTTCATCTTCACGCTAGCTTCATTTGCACGCAAAGCAAGAACTCAGGAGTATGTTAACTTTTGCTATGGGCTTTCTCTTCTGCAGTCTACTGTATTTTTGCCTGTGTTGTCTAAGCACTGAGAGCCTCGTGCGACAGCTTTTTTTTTTTGTGCACTTATTGTGTGCCAATGACTTATTTGCCTCCTCAGCTAAAGACTTTTTGTATTATAAGAGAAAACTCTGTCTGTATTGGTTTTGTCATTTGCTTATGGTGTATCTTCAGTATCTTTTCTCAGTGTACACTATACTTGAATGGAAGAGCAGCATGACTACCTTCAGCTGTTAGCAGGCTTTTAGTTGCTGTAATACTGATTGATGCTCCTTTCTCGGGCATTCTATTTTGGATGGTTGGCATGTCATTGCTTCTTTTAAACTTTAAAACTGCAGGTGCGCCTTTTTCTGGTTACACCTGGTATATTTTTCCAGTGGTGATGTGCTCCGTATATATATATATATATATATATATATATATATATATATATATATATATATATATCTATATATATATATATATATATATATATATATATATATATATATATCGCTAACTTGAGAAACAAGGCCTCTTTACGTTAGGTGCACATCAGGTGGGAAGAGTACTTCTATTACTTGTCAAGATTGTGGCCCCTTATGGTGGGAATCATAATGCACTGTTGATGTGTCAAATTCACATAGCATAATTCCAAGGCACTCGATCAATATCCAAGGAAGAAAATTATGGTCTTTTGCGTGAGTTTCAGCAACTCATAGTAATTTGTATGTAAATGAATACTTCATCATTCTTGGCTGTCATGTTTCATGGAAGCACATGTGCTTCGTTAATAACAAAAAAACACGCACGCTCATGCCACTGCAGTGGCGTGAGCGTGCGTGTTTTTTTTTTGTTATTAACGATTTGCCCTATGCATTCACGTTTCTTCTTTTTTTGTGTGTCGTACTGCTCGTATCGCACAGCCTACCGTTTTGGGCACACGTAAAAAAGTACATAAAAAGAAGCGTTCCACGCCGAAATTCACGTTCGCAACGAGCTGGCTACGACGCCCACACACTCCGCAACACCTTACCAACCGTTTCGCTGCGATGTTGTTGGGAATTCGTGTGGTCGTTGCATGAATATAGCGCGTGCGTGCGTGCACACGCGCGTCTGTGTGTTAGATCACGGCAACTGCATATGTTGTATGATTCAGTCACCATAACGCAACTGACGACCCCCGCTCTTCCCACACGTCAAGCAGCAGCAAGTGCCGTTAACACGTACTGTGCTGTGAACACAAAAACAGACTCGAATAGGTCGCGTAGATAGCTAGCCCTACACATGATACGATAAGATTTGCGTCAGATATTCGATGTCTACATGCACGCGTAAGACAGCGGTATCCGCAGCAGCTTCGTCATACGTACGGATAGCACCGCATCGTACGTCACGTCTGACAGAGAAACTTGATCGGTAATTTTTTCTCACTTAAAAAGTCTACCTTGCACAACTTCAACCAACGATTATGCATTTCAACCAACTGTGCATGGTTTATTGATTGATTGATTGATTGATATGTGGGGTTTAACGTCCCAATACCACCATATGATTATGAGAGACGCCGTAGTGGAGGGCTCCGGAAATTTCGACCACCTGGGGTTCTTTAACGTGCACCCAAATCTGAGCACACGGGCCTACAACATTTCCGCCTCCATCGGAAATGCAGCCGCCGCAGCCGTGATTCGAACCCGCGACCTGCGGGTCAGCAGCCGAGTACTTTAGCCACTAGACCGCCGTGGCGGGGCATGGTTTAATGACGAAAAGATAGTTCTAATATTGTGCCCGGCACATATATTACTCTCTCTCTAACTTGAAAAATCGGTGCGTGAATTGGGGCCAGAAAAGCGCCAAAAAGCAGCAGCCGCAGAAATTGGCTCATATTCTAATATTATGACATCGTGATGTTGACTTTTCAGCTGACGCCGGCAATAACGGTCAAACGGCGGGCCAATAATGCCGGTCTTATTGGATGGCTCCGCCCATATTGGCTGCTACTTGTACAACCTGGCCCGATGTGTCCGTTCTAATCAGCCGGCACAGCCTATATGGGCGGAAAGTTCTGAAAGCTGGCCCAATATAACCAATCTAATAGACTGGCACAGCCATCATTGGCGGAACGTTGTTAATGCTGGTCCAACATAGCCGTTCTATTCGGCTGGCAGAACCAATATTGGGGGTACGTTGTGAACGCTGGTCCAACGTCGCCGTTCTATTTGGCTGGCACAGCCAATCTTGGCGGTACGTTGTGAAAACTGGGCCGTTCATGGGCCAGGCAATGCCGATCTATCCCCAATATTGGGCCAACCTTCTGTGCTGCCTGGGAATGAAGGGCACTTGAAAATAGTTCATGTAACTCTTTTTTTGTCATGCGAAGCTTTGTCTAACCTTTATTCGTAGCCTTGTATCATGGATGAAAATGGCAGAAAGTTTTCATTAGCTCAAACTGTTAGCCTATACTGGAAAATTTAAAATGAGCTCTGCGAGCAAGTGTGATCTAATTGCTACTCTTCCAATTTGTTTTATTCTCTTTCGGGGCGCAATTTCAGATATCGCTGTAAAAAACGCCAGCCATGTATATTAAGAAGCTTCGCTGGCTGAATTAAGCTCCTGGCTTAATCCACTAAAACTGAAGTTTCCAATACGGTTATCATCACAGGGGCATCGAAATACTAATATTTTTTCTGCGAACACACAGAAAAACATACTTAGCAGACAAGAATGAATGTATTTTACCCGCAATTGATTCCTAAATTTGGAAACTTCTGTGCGTGCATATAAAGGCTCTTACTGATATTTTTTTCCCTAAACACGAACACCGAAATGTTCATATCGATAACACGCCTATTGCTATAATTTTATCGCAAAACGTTTATCATGCCTGCTTCTATAACTGGGCATCTTAAACTCCTCTAAATATGAATGACGCCAAAGATGAGTGATGAACCGAGTTTCAGTATGATTAGGAAGCATCAGCTGGAAACATAGCGTTTGAATATATTGCTAACAGCCAACACTACAGGCAACAATTGAATCAATTGTAGCATGCAGCGAAAACACTTTGGACTGATAGCGTCATGTGCGTACATGGTATTGTCAGGCGTGTGTTGTGAGATTGGAAGCGTCATTTAGCATATCATGTCTTTGTACGCTTTGAATTATTAATTTTTCTGCTTCACAAATTACAGAGAATATTCTAAAATGAATCGCTAAATATGTTTGAGTCTTTATTTATGTGTATGCTAAAAAAGAATGAATAAATTGTAATACAAACAAACGCCACCCAAAGGAAACTTTTTTTCAATTGTTTCTTAACCTTGCATTGTTGCACGTTGTCTTGAATACATTACTTTTGAGCTTAAAAATCGTGTTCATCGTGTTCCGTGGCACTAATATACACCTTCCATTTTATTCCAGGTTACGAACTATGGGCAAAAGATTCTGACAATGTTCCAACCAGTTGTCTAGAAAAGTTCTATGAGTACGCTGCCGGTCTTCCGGTACGCGACGTATTTTCAAAAGACTGCCTTCCAGACCTAGAATAATAGCTTGGGAGTATTGTGCCTTCAACGTCAAACTGCGGTATTGCCAACTCATGTTTCTATGTCTGACGCAGTGTATTTGACGATATCATTTACCTATGCTTTTGTGTTTGGTACTTTGTAGTCTCTGCCGCCACCTAGCAGTACTCCGAAATAAAATACTTTGTAGGCAAAATACAGCGTCAGATTTTCATTTATCAAATGTTTGTACGTATTAGCAGCAGGCATACCAACATACACTTCTCGAATACGTGCAGTAAGTGTGAATCGTGTGTTGAATTTAAAATAACAAGAAAACTCCAACCAGGACATATTTTGCTTGAAGTTGGCCAAAACTAAACCACGTGTCGATTCAATACATCGCCGGAATCCGAGAAGTTATAAGCCCTATACCGGGAAATGCCGGGCTCTATCTCACCCACATGCAGTCAGCTATCATCGGCACCCTCATATGTCGGCCCAAAAATCGCGCACCTATGAAAAAACTCTTTTCGTGAACCGGATACCATGCACCGACAGCCCCTCTTCTTACATTAGGGTAACAAAGAGTTTTCGTGAAAGGATACGGCATCACGAGACCAACCTCTGTCAATTGAACAGTGAAGCGAGTCCAGTATCAAAACACTGCTAGTGCTTTTACTGCCACCTCCGAACCCACAACCCTGTAATTCTGGTAAATGAAAGGACCCTCACATGCGATTTCACGTAGAATCTTGGCGTATTCGGCAGACATCTGGGAACATTGTCACGAGGCTAGTCAACCCACAAGCTCTCGTGTAGGTTCTTGTGCATACAAACCGATGAGAAAAACCCACATCGGTAAAGAGAACACGAGACCGTTTATGCACACAAGAAAAACAACTAAATATATTTTCAATAAACTAGATAAAGAGAAAGGAATAAGAGGAAAAACAAACAAAGCACACAAATTCGAGGAGAAATTAACCTAATGACCACGAAATGCTAAGGATGCGTAAGTTCCGCAATAGCAAAAGCGGCTGTCACCGTTCGGTCGCGGCACTCTTGTAGACGGCGAGGGTTGATGCGATGGGGTGCAGACAAGGTAGATCAGAGGTCCAAGCGTTGCTCGTGGTTGAAGGTAGCTCCGGGCGCACCAAGGTCAGTGACCTCTCAGCGTTCGTCCTCCGACGCTGGGACGTAGCCCTGGAAACGGGACGAGCCTGGCCAAAGCCAGATGGTGAGAAGCCTGGCCAACGCCAAACGACGAGCAGCCTGGCCAACGCCAGACGACGAGCGGCCTGGCCAACGCCAGACGACGAGTGGCCTGGCCAACGCCAGACGATAGATGATGCTCGGGTGCCCGACCAGGTGGGAGCCCGCAGCAGCCTTGCCTCAGGAACTCGGCCGCCACCCCCGCGCCCTGGTAGCCTGCTTGCCTCCGTCGCGTCCCGGCCACGTCTGCCCCGTTCTTCGTTCGGGCTTCTTCCAAACAAGCGTGGGGGCCTCTCATTGGTTCGAACTTCACGCGCCTCGTCTGCCCATCGTCTTCCTCACCGAATACATCGCGAAAGCGCGCGTCCACACCATCGGTCGTCGTCGTCTTCTTTCCTATGCCGGTGCACTCGCGCACAATTTAAACCGAACACTGGTTGCACTCGCGCACTTCACGAAACGCGCACTTCACTTATCACAACATGCCCCTTTTTCGGAAAGTTTTTTCCCAACGGAAAAAACTGCCGGATGCGTGTTTCACCACACAGGATACGTTCTTTAAGTTCGCATGAACAGATGCACACTGGTATCACTGCAACAAGTCTTAAAGAGCACACTTACAGAAAAAAAATCCACATATGGTAAACAATGTTCCGATGGTTGGTTGAAATGCTTTGCCTCCCATATTTAGCAACACCTGAATTCGTATCTATGGCCGTAACCTGCTCATGCAGTCGGCACCTGCGTTTTCAGAACCTTTGATATGTTGAATATGAAAAGTGTACTCTTGTAGTACTAGACTCCACCTTAGCAGCCTACTGTTCAGGTGTTTTGCCTTCGCTAAGTATTGTAGCGGTTGATGATCTGTCTGTACGTTAAACTGTACTCCGTACAAAAAAATATGAAATTTTTCTGCCGCCCATACTAACGCTAAGTATTCTCGTTCGATAGTCGAGTAATTCTGCTCCCGAGGCAACAGCTGGCGGCTGGCATACGACACTGGGTGCAACAGCCCCTCGTGTTCTTGCATGAGGACTGCGCCGATGCATGTGTCGGATGCGTCTGTACGGAGTATGAACACACGTTTTGGGTCTAGTGCCTTCACGATCGGCCCAGAAGCAAGGGCACATTTGGTGGAAGGTGCTGTTAATCCCCGTTGCTACACCCTGGAGCTGCGAAGCCGCACGCTACCACCTGTCATGACTACCAACGCCACTACAACGACGCCTTCGCTCCAGTTCCACTGCCCTGGCCATCCCAGGCTACGGGAGCCGAAGGTCTTCAGCGGTGCGGATGGAACCGACGTAGAAGACTGGCTCGAGCACTACGAACTGGTGAGCGCCAACAATAAGTGGGACGAAGCCGACAAGCTGGGCCACGTGATATTTTATCTCACTGGCGTCGCCGAATTGTGGTTTAATAACCACAAACACAACATCCCCACATGGAGCGTATTCAAGACGTCATGTGCTGAAGTGTTCGGTCGGCCAGCTGTCCGCAAGCAGAGGGCAGAACAGCGCTTGCGCGTCCGCTCTCAGCAGGCTGGCGAGACCTTTACCAGCTATATTGAGGACGTCGTCGACCTTTGCCGACGTGTGAATGACACCATGCCCGAATCTGACAAGGTCAAAAACATCCTGAAAGGCATCGACGACGGCGCGTTTCAAATGCTCTTGGCAAGGAATCCGAGCACAGTTTCCGAAGTCGTCAGCTTGTGTCAGAGCTACGACGAGTTAAACAAGCAACGCACTCTGACTCGGCAGCCTCAGCATGGTGGTCAGTCACTGTGCAGTTTCGACACCCTGCCGGACAATTCACAGCTGCTTCAGCAAGTTCGAGCCTTCGTCCGTGAGGAAGTCGCCCGCCAACTTTCCCTAGTGCCCTTCACTCACGAGACCACCACCCGTCTACCTGCCCCGCTTCGCACTGCTATTTCGAAAGAGGTTGCCCAAGCTGTTCCTGTTGCGCACCACGAGCCGCCTCTATCCAGCCTTGCCCACTGCCAGCGTGCCGCGCAGCTGGTAGGCCCTCCTGTCGCCTATCCGCCAGCCGTGCAGCCTGTGGCCGCGCCCCTAACGTATGCAGCGCAGCCTGTGGCTCCTCCTGTCGCCTGCTCGCAAGTGATGCAGCCTGTAGCAGCGCCGTTCACGTATGCAGACGCTGTGCGTAGGCTTCCGCAACCACCCTATACCTCGCGCTCACAGCCCGCACACCCGGCTGCTTATACTGCATCTTGGGCGGCACCACCAGTAGCCAATTCTTGGAGGACGCGCGATAACCGACCGATATGCTACGCCTGCTTTACTCCCGGACACGTTGCCCGCTACTGCCGCCGTCGACCTCAGACGTTCGGCGACTATGTCCGATCGTCGCAACCCGGCAGCCAACCCTTCGCGCAATACGGGCCGGTCTCGTCACCTCGCTATGCCCCTCCTAACGACCCCAACTTCGTGACGCCGCGCGCACCCTCTCCTCGTCGGCGATCGCCCTCCCCAATGCGTCGCCGGCCCAGACCTTCTGACCAGGAAAACTAAGCAACGCAGTTCAAGAGGCAAGAACTGCGCCGTTTTCGAACTGTCTAAGCCCTCGCTCCTCTCCTGCTAACGTGGTCGCAGTAACTGTTGAAGGTTATTGTACTTTCGCCCTTGTCGACACTGGCGCCGCTGTTTCTGTTATTGCCGCTAATCTCTGCCGTTTATTACGCAAAGTAACGACGCCGCTTTCGGGACTGTCGCTTCACATCGCAAGCGCACAGCAAGTAACGCCTCTCGCAGCCTGCACTGCAAGAGTCTCCATCGAAGGCATTCTTTACATCGTGGAGTTTATTGTTCTTCCTGTCTGTTCGCATGACGTCATCCTCGGGTGGGACTTCCTATCCCGCCATAATGCCGTCATAGACTGCGCACGCGCCGAAGTTGAGTTTTCACCCTTGTGTGATGTCCCATTACTGGACGCTCCTCATCAACCGCCGAAGTTGCTCGTTCATGAAGATACCGATATTCCGCCTGGAAATTTCGCCCTTGTTCCCGTTTCATGCAACGCCTACACTGACGCTACAGTTCTTTTTATGCCTTCCGATATCTTCAAAAGTCGTCGAGCTTTGCCGCTGCCTTTCGCAACAATTGATCTTGCCGCCGGAAGAAGCAACATGTTCGTAAGCAATCCGCTTTCCACACCTGTCACATTACTTGCGGGGGAATGTCTCGGCCGCGTGCAGGATCTCGACCCTTCATTTTTGTTTGATGTCCCGGACGACTACTGCGACCACCCCAAAGCACTGTCGGCACTCGGGGAGTCGTCCGATGATACGTTTTCCAGCGCCATCGCCGACACTCTTACTCCCACCGAACATGCCGACCTGCTGAATCTTCTGCATGAGTTCAGGAATTCGTTCGATGTATCGCAACCTCAACTGGGCCGCACATCACAAGTCAAACATCATGTTGACACCGGCCTACACCAGCCACTGCGTCAAAGACCATACCGTGTCTCCGCTGAAGAGCGCCGCGTCATCAACGATCAAGTTGAAGATATGCTTCGTAGAGACGTCATTCGACCATCCCACAGTCCCTGGGCGTCTCCCGTCGTCCTGGTGCGTAAGAAAGACGGATCTATCCGATTTTGCGTGGACTATCGTCGTTTGAATAAGATAACCCGCAAGGACGTCTATCCTTTGCCGCGCATTGATGACGCCATTGACACCCTTCACGGAGCGGAATTTTTCTCGTCGCTAGATTTGTGGTCTGGCTACTGGCAGGTCCCAATGGCAGAAGCCGATCGCCAAAAAACGGCATTTATTACACCAGACGGACTATATGAATTTAACGTCATGCCCTTTGGGCTTTGTAACGCGCCTGCCACGTTTGAACGTCTTATGGATAATACGCTACGTGGCCTCAAATGGAATATGTGCCTCTGTTACCTCGACGATGTCGTGGTTTTCTCCCACGACTTTCCTACGCACCTCCTTCGCCTCAGGCACGTTTTGAGCTGTCTGACCAACGCTGGTCTGCAGCTTAACCTGAAAAAATGCCGCTTCGCTGCACGCGAGCTCGTCATCCTAGGCCACATCGTGTCCAAGCACGGCGTATTACCAGACCCAGCAAAACTTCGAGCAGTCGCAGAATTTCCCAAGCCGACGACCATGAAAGAACTTCGCAGTTTTGTAGGCCTATGCTCTTATTTCCGGCACTTTGTTCGAAATTTTGCATCTATCATGTCACCGTTAACCCAGCTTCTTCGCGGTGACGTGAACCTCACCTCCTGGTCCCCTGCATGTGACGTTGCCTTCACTACTCTGCGCCGTCTGCTCACTTCCCCACCTATTCTTCGCCACTTCGACCCGACGGCTCCTACCGAAGTGCACACCGACGCCAGCGGCGTCGGGCTAGGCGCGGTCCTCGCTCAACGAAAGCCCGGCTATTCAGAATACGTTGTAGCCTACGCTAGCCGCACTCTGACGAAAGCCGAAACTAATTACAGCGTGACAGAAAAAGAGTGTTTGGCTCTGGTGTGGGCGCTTGGAAAGTTCCGGCCGTACTTATACGGCCGCCCGTTCGATCTAGTAACTGATCACCACGCGCTTTGCTGGCTCTCCACGTTGAAAGACCCTTCTGGCCGCCTTGCGCGATGGGCACTCCGCATCCAGGAGTACGACATTCGCGTCGTATACCGCTGCGGACGCAAACACTCCGACGCTGATGCCCTGTCCCGCTCACCTTTACCACCAGATCAGACGTGCGGAAACACTTGCCTTCAGACCTTGTCATCGCTAAATCTCGACTCGATTGCCACCGAACAACGTCGTGACCCGTGCATCGCCTCTCTTATTGAATATTTATCTGGCACGCCCAACCTTCCAGTATCTCGATCCCTCCGACGTCAAGCTTTCCATTTCGCCATCCGCGATCAACTTCTTCATCGACGCAACTACGCTCCCGATGGCCGCCGGTGGTTGCTGGTCATTCCACGCACTTTACGATCGCAAGTATGCGCCTCCCTTCACGACGATCCACAATGTGGCCACGCCGGAGTGTTCAAAACATATGAACGCCTTCGCCATCGCTATTACTGGCGCGGCATGTACAATTTTGTACGTAAATTCGTGCAGTGCTGTCCTGACTGCCAGCGACGTAAATCAACACTGCCACGTGCGACTGGCGCATTGCAGCCACTTCCATGCCCTGCCAAGCCATTTGATCGCGTCGGCGTTGACCTCTACGGTCCCCTTCCATTGACACCAGATGGTAATCGGTGGATTATAGTGGCGGTTGACCACCTGACACGCTACGCCGAAACAGCCGCTTTGCCGAGCGCTACAGCTCAGGATGTCGCCTCTTTCATTTTGCAACGCTTTATCCTTCGACATGGTGCACCTCGAGAGCTCCTTAGTGACAGAGGCCGCGCTTTCCTTTCCGAGGTCGTCGAAACTCTGCTTTCGGAATGCCACGTCATTCATCGGAAAACGACAGCATACCACCCGCAGACTAACGGACTAACGGAACGGTTCAACCGCACGCTCGGTGATATGCTCTCAATGTACGTGGCATCTGATCATAGCAACTGGGACCGTGTTCTCCCTTACGTTACGTTCGCATATAACACCGCAATACAAACCACCACGGGATTCTCGCCTTTCTTTCTTCTTTACGGACGTGAGCCTTCCCATACAATTGATACCCTACTTCCTTACCGTCCTGATGCTTCCGAGTGTCCACCTATCTCCGATGCTGCTAGACAAGCCGAAGAGTGCCGCCAGCTCGCCCGTGCGTTCACCTCGGAAGAGCAACAACGCCAGAAAGAAACCCGTAGCACCTCTCTTCCGGATCCCAGCTATGCCCCAGGGTCTCTTGTGTGGCTTGCCATCCCATACCAAACACCGGGACTCTCTTCAAAACTTGTCCCCCGGTACGAGGGGCCTTACACCGTTTTGGAAAAAACCTCTCCGGTTAATTTCCTAATTGAACCAGTTTCCCGATCGGACGACATGCGCCGGCGTGCACGTGACATCGTCCATGTTTCCCGACTGAAACTGTAGAGCATTTCAGCGTTTGAAATGCTCCTTCTGTTTCAGGAATCCAACAAATCTTGTTTTTCTCCATTTTTCTGGTTAGCTGAGTTAAAGGCTGTGCTTTCTCCACATAGCGAGGTATTAAATCTCGGTAATACCCAGCTAGTCCCAGAAAAGATCGGAGTTGCTTCTTGGTGTCAGGTAGAGGTGCACTGGCTATCTTCAAAACCGTAGTTTCCACAGGTTGAATAGTCCCGCCTCCTAGACGATGTCCCAAGAAGACTATCAACTCCACAGCAATTTCGCACTTCTGAGGCTTGATGGTTAAGCCAGACTCCCGTACTTTCTGCAACAAGCGTTGCAAGGTGTCTATGTGCTCTTCCCAGGTGTTCGTGGCTATGAGAACGTCATCAATGTAGTGGACTACATTTTCAAGGCCCTGTAGGAGTGTTCTCATTGGACGCGTAAACACCACAGAAGCTGTCTTTATGCCAAACGGCATGTATATAAATTGGAAATGACCGGATTGCGTTGAGAATGCCGTTACTGGTCTCGATGTCTGGTCAAGTGGGACTTGGCAATACCCCTTTGTGAGATCAAACTTTGAGAAGTATCTCTTTGTGCCCACCTCTGTAAGCATTAGGTCGGTCCTGGATATGGGTTCAGCGTCGGAAACCAGTATCTCGTTGATGCGACGGAAGTCGACGCCTGTGCGATAGGTGTTATCGGGCTTCTTAATAAGTACCAAGGGCGAATTGTAGGGCGAATGGGATCGCTCAATCACACCCAGCCTTAACATGTTCTGAACTTCTTGTTCTACTACTTCCTTCATGGCCAACGGCAAAGGATACTGCGGTGTGTTGATCGGTTCAGAGGTCGTCAATTAAAGTCGGCATTCCAACAGATTTGTCTTTCCCGGTATCTCAGAGAATACATCTTGGTAGGTGGTTAGAATCTTCCGAAGTTCTGTACGTTTTTCTTCTTCTAAGCTACTGCCGATCGGAATCGCTTCTACACCCACAGTCGGCTTAACTGTGCAAGCTGGTAGAAGGGTATCTGTCTTCTCCTCTTTCATAACCACAAAAGATGCTGTTTGTGGAATTGTGTCTGGTTGCCGGTCTTCATAACGTTTTAACATATCAATATGAAAAAGTTTGGCGTCATGCCTCAAGTCCAGCCAATAGTCGTGGTCACCCTTTTTCCCAATGAGCGGAAACGGCCCTTTCCACTCCATCAACAACTTACTGGCTGTTGTAGGAAGCAAAATAAAAGCTCGGTCTCCAACTTTCAGTTGACGGCTCTTGCTCTTCCGATCATAGTGATATTTTTGAGTCGTTTTCGCTCGTATCAGGTTCTCATGGGCTAATTTTAGCGTTCTTTCCAGACGATCCCGGAGATCGAGGACATATCCATAGGTCGTTTTCACCTCCTCTTCGATCTTTTCTCCAGTCCACAGCTCCTTTAACAAGTTGAGTGGTCCTCGGACGTATCTCCCGTAAATGAGTTCGAAAGGAAAGAACCCCATGCTGGCCTGAGGAACTTCTCAATATGCAAATAGAAGTGGTGCAAGCAATCCATCCCATGATTTTGGATCCTCTTGGCATAGCTTGCGCAGCATTTGTTTCAAAGTCCCATTAAATCGCTCTACCAAACCATTGCACATGGGATGATAGGGCGTCGAACTCAGATATTTGATTGCCAACAGATCGTTTACTTCTCTCATCAGGTCCGACGTGAAGCACGAGGCCTGATCGCACAGGATTTGGCGGGGAAACGCAACGCGGGAGAACATTTCGACCAACCCGTCTGTCACAGTCGCGGAGTCAATCGCCGGCAAAGCAATGACGTCAGGATAGCGCGTAGCGAAATTGACCATGGTCAGTAGGTATCTGTTGCCCCTATTTGAGACCGGCTTTAAGGGTCCAATAATGTCCACGGCCACGCGCTCAAAAGGAGTATCAATCAGGGGCATTTTCCCAAGAGGAGCCTTTCCTACTTTGTGCTTTGGATACTTTCTTTGACACGTGTCACAGGACCGCACGTATCTTTTAACCTCTTCCTGGAGCCCTGGCCAATAGAATGAACCTAACACCCGATCAATCGTTCTTGTTACTCCTTGATGCCCGGACATCAAACTCTCATGGGCCATCTTCAACACTTGACTTCGCAGCTTGAGAGGAACTACGACCTGCTGTACCAATTTGCCAGAGGATAGTCGGTAATTTCGATACAACAATGACTTCTCCATGACAAAGGAATACTGGTTCGATCCTCCGCCATAAAATACCTGCCCTACTTTGTCCCTGCAAGCTTCCAGGGTCTTGTCTTCTGCTTGGGCCCTCTCGAGCTCCCTCCTGTTCATCTTCAAAGTTCTGACGCTAACTGCAGCTGAATCCGGCTGGACGCTTGTGCTCTTCATACTACAAAGTGATGCCTTTAAACGATGATCTTCTTTCTTCTTATACAAGGTCTCGGCTACGCCGTTCGGAGTGAAGTTATTTCAGCCAGTTTTTCTTTCCATTTCTTGTCAGGGTCATCAGCAGCACGAGATCCTGGCACATTGCCAACGATAATGCCATATAGCGGGGAGGACATGCATTTCATGGTACACGTGCCTGAAAAATATGGCGAAAAAATCTCCACCTTCGCCTCTGGTACCGTGATCCGGCTCCCGTCTGCTAAGAACAAGGCCGTCGTGGTTCCTGTCAGTGCTTCATCTGGCACCAAAGAACGCCGAACCACCATTGTATTGCTTCCTGTATCCCGTAGGACGGAAGCAGCTTGGCCGAATATAATGCCCTGCAGCACTAGCATCGGATGTTTTTCAGACTTTGGCTGCGTATTTACCGCACTGGTCATATTCACCTTCTGCTTGTCCGCAGGTATATCATTCACTACTTCTGCCTTTTCCCCTGGCGACAAGATACAAGAAGTCCTCTTAGTGACGTTCTGCTTTCTGGTACTTACAATAATATCATGCCCCGTTTTGCGACAGTAGTCACAGTATGGTCTTGTCCGAGCACGACATTTTGCTGCCCTGTGACCTGTTTTATCGCAGACAAAACATCGAGTGGGAGACTTCCCCGCAGTACTTCCGCATTTTCCTGCGGCGCCGTTCTCCGTTTTGTCGCGAAAAACCAACAAATTTTGGCTGTTGTTGGGCCTCTAAAAAATTGTCCACAGCCTCGGCCATTTCATCTAGCTTATGACATTTTTTTCACGTAGGAAAAGCGCCACGCGGTTATGGCATTGATTGATAAACTGTTCAGCTACTATGAGATCTTGAACAGACGAATATTCTTTTGCTGTCTTGGACATCTCCACCCATCTGTCAAAAAAACTTGCCAACCTGGTTGCATATTGCTTGCCTGTTTCTCCATCTTGAGGTCTGCTATGCCGGAACTTCTCCCGGTAGCCCTCCGCCGTGAAACGAAAACGCTGCAGTAATGCTAGCTTGCCTTTCTCGTAGTCAAGTGCCTCTTCTGGAGACAAGCGACCAAATACTTTGAGAGCTTCTCCGCTCAGACATAGACTCAGTGCCGTGGCCCACTTATCCTTAGGCCATTCCTGACCGGTGGCCACATTCTCAAATCTCTGAGATAAGCATCAAGGTCATTCCGGTTTTCATTAAATCCGGGTATGAAATTGTGCGGGTTAACGTTACACGGTTCTCGCACCTGTCGACCATGGTCCGACGCCGCGGATCCCCTGGACCCTTCCACCTGAGCAAGTTGAAGACGCAGTTGAATCGTCTTCTGCCATTCGGCCTCAAGTTTTCGTTCCAACTCGGCCTGTTCCATCCTCTCCTTTCTCGCCTCTCGCTCAGCTGCCCTTTCTTCGCGAGCTCGTGCCTCACGCTCATCAAGCCATGCCTTCAACTCATCGCCCTCTAGCCCAATGCGTATCGCTAACGCCGTTAAATCAGACGTAGTCATTTTCTCTCCTTCTGTAAAAACCTTAATTGCATAAACAATCTCGCCCTGTCGTGGACGCCAATTGTCAAGAGGCTAGTCAACCCACAAGCTCTCGTGTAGGTTCTTGTGCATACAAACCGATGGGAAAACCCACATCGGTAAAGAGAACACGAGGCCGTTTATGCACACAAGAAAAACAACTAAATATATTTTCAATAAACTAGATAAAGAGAAAGGAATAAGAGGAAAAACAAACAAAGCACACAAATTCGAGGAGAAATTAACCTAATGACCGCGAAATGCTAAGGATGCGTAAGTTCCGCAATAGCAAAAGCGACTGTCACCGTTCGGTCGCGGCACTCTTGTAGACGGCGAGGGTTGATGCGATGGGGTGCAGACAAGGTAGATCAGAGGTCCAAGCATTGCTCGTGGTTGAAGGTAGCTCCGGGCGCACCAAGGTCAGTGACCTCTCAGCGTTCGTCCTCCGACGCTGGGACGTAGCCCTGGAAACGGGACGAGCCTGGCCAAAGCCGGATGGTGAGAAGCCTGGCCAACGCCAAACGACGAGCAGCCTGGCCAACGCCAGACGACAAGCGGCCTGGCCAACGCCAGACGACGAGCGGCCTGGCCAACGCCAAACGATAGATGATGCTCGGGTGCCCGACCAGGTGGGAGCCCGCAGCAGCCTTGCCTCAGGAACTCGGCCGCCACCCCCGCGCCCCGGTAGCCTGCTTGCCTCCATCGCGTCCCGGCCACGTCTGCCCCGTTCTTCGTTCGGGCTTCTTCCAAACAAGCGTGGGGGCCTCTTATTGGTCTGAACTTCACGCGCCTCGTCTGCCCATCGTCTTCCTCACCGAATACATCGCGAAAGCGCGCGTCCACACCATCGGTCGTCGTCGTCTTCTTTCCTATGCCGGTGCACTCGCGCACATTTTAAACTTCACGAAATGCGCACTTCACTTATCACAAACATCAAACTGTTCCACGAAGACAATGCCCTCCTTCTACTACCAGAGCTTCGACGGGTCACGGTGATCCTCTCATGCAACGGCAAAGAAAAACGTATAAGTGCCACGTATTTCTGGCGCTCTCACTCTCGAAAAATTCGCAGGCCCGGCATTAAAATGTTGAGATTTTTCATGAAGTATACTTTTCTTGTGGCTTTCTTGCTCCTTCAGTTTGTATACAAACCAGGCAGACTTGTGCGAAATGTTCAGCTTTTATTTGCTGCATTTGTTCCGGCTGTTTGACTAGTGGTCCATCTGTTTTTTTTTAATAACCGTAGTTGAGGCAGTGAAGAAAAACTGTTATTTACTGACCAGAAATGCTTCAGGTGAATAGCTTAACCACGCTGCTGCACCCAAATCTTGGCGAAATACTACTTCATACATGTAATATGGTGAGCAGTATTGACTGGAACACAGGGCTAATGTCTATTCACTGAGTAGACTTACATAACTGATACGCTTGATTCACTCTTGAGTTTCAGTCTGCCGAGCACTTTTGCTCCGCTGGCTCAGGGGTGCTAGAAAATATGGTTGTCAGCAACGTAGCTTTCTGGTGAGTTGGTTAATAGATATAGAAAGAATAAAGCACTGAAGTTCTACCTTATTAAAAATACCCACAGTCTGTCGGTCTGAGGGAATTCATATTACATGCTGGTTTTGTTTTGTTAGTAACAGCCTACTGGTGCCTGCCTGCTGATGTCCGCATTCTGTTACTGGTCTGCCGGTAGCGGCCTACTCCTGCTGGTTTGTTGGCATTGCATTAGGTGTATTGACCAGTGTAATCCGCCTTCTGGTCCACCATACCAATCAGGCCGTGAGAAATCAATAAACCTGCGATGAACCCAACTGTTACGCTATTGGGCGTGCTGTTATGAGGTGGTTGCTACTGCAACAAATATGCCAAAAATTATACATGAACACGTTACCCAAAGCGTAAAAAAACATTACCAGAATATCTTGCGCAACAAAGGTCTATTGATTGATGTGCTTTTCTTTGCATGTATCAAAAATTTTGGCACTTATGCTTTCTGAAGGGCTTGAATCGGTGGCAGCTTCTTCGGCAAGTGTCTCACTTCTTTACACGTAAAATAAGGCTGCGAAAAACACCGCGAATCAATAATGCCTCCATTTTTTTCTATCATACTTCTATTACAAAACCCAGCGCCAATAGTTACCAGCATCCAGTGCCATTTCAGATTATGGGCGTAAAATCGCGCTGGATACTCGGATGTTGGAGCGACATATTTCAGGGAGGTGCTGAGTACACAGGGCAAAATACGTTTACAGCGCTATAAATACGTAGTCACCGTAAATATTTCATTTTTTGAAGAAGTTGTTCAGGGCGCACTGACGCAATGATTGACAAAGAACATAATGACAACCACCTAGAAGATCCGAACTCGCTACCTCAAGATTCCGAACCTCGCTAACTCCTCATTACTACACCGCACCCGAACCCGTTCAGCTGCTAGTAAAATTGTTATTTAACCAACAGACTTGCTGCTCAACTTCATGTTTACAAATAGAAGTTTTAACAAAAACTCAAAACAACTACGTCTTTATTTAAAACTCATGACCACCTGCTCGGCACCAAAAAGGTCATATTCGTCAAAAACGGAAAGTTTGTTGAAAAATTCACACCTTACCTACAAAAAATATCAAATGGACTGTAAGAGCAGCCACGTGATGCGGCTGTCAGTGCATACTTTTTATGCTCTTTCTCACTCTTGCAAATTGTCAAAATATACAGAGCTTTGATGATGACTTGTCTGACATTAATGCACGAAAACGATTGAGTATTAAGTTGTGTTCTCGCGAAAAGACGATAAGACAGAATACAGCAGGCGTGCCAGTGTACCTATTTGCAGTTATATCGACACCTACAAGCTATCCTGCAGGGACGCCTGTGCAAGCAGGCATTCGATATGTAGCGACACCACTGACGCGAGCTAACGAAAGGTTTCGACATGTCCCACACCTAGCCGCGCGTGGCTTCGCCATGTCCGGAGAAACGGGGATCTGGGGGACGGAGCCGACGCTAGATGAATTGAACCTTTAAGGTCCCGCGACAGAGGGAACACACCACTTTGGCCCCGGCTCCACGTAAACAGCACCCTTGGGCTGACCCACCAAAAAAAAATTCTGCCGTCAACTTTTTCTATCTCTCTCTTCCTACATCTTCGACTGTTCTCTCTTTCAGTCTTTCCTGCCATCTCCTTATTTCTGTTTACTTCATCTTCCAGGCGGCAAAGGTTAACTTTGTGTAAGTGCACTCTCTTGGTCACATATTATTGGGATGTCCTATCTTTCTACTGCAGGCGCTGGCTTGCATTTTAATAATTGTTCTGCTGCGTCCACGTGCTGGGCTCCGTGCTGGGTGGCTGGCATGGCTGCTGAATTTTTATGTATTTCTGGCCTCTTTTCTATTCTCCAAACTGCCTCATCGCCCTCCCTCTAAGAGGAGCGCACCGAAGAAATGCTGAATAGCTTCCTAAAACCCCAACAATCTTCCCGCACTTACATGTGATTCACTGTGAAACACAAAAAAACGCGAGTACAATCTCTCTAATTGCCGTATCAAAATGCCTCACCAATACCGTTAATACAGGTTATCAGGCTACACGCTTGGCCAGTGGGGCGTTCATCTTGAAGTACAAAGCAAGGCTTAGTACGCAAATCTCTCAAAAGTCACCTCTTTCGGAACCACACCTGTATCTGTCACACCGCTCCGTTCCATGAACATTTCCCGAGGCGTAGTGCTTCATCAAGACCTAATCGACCTTACAGAGAGGGAGCTACGTGAGACTCGAATGAACAGTACTTAACGCATGTTCAGAGAATTAGTATCAGCCGTGAAAACAAAGAAACGCCGACAAAGCGTCTCATTCATACATTCTCGTCAAGCACGATTCCAGAATACATCAAAACATGCTACTTGAAATAAATGTCCGACCCTACATTGCCATCCCTTGACGCTGTTTTTAAGAGCCAGCGTTTCGGCCATGGCTCTCAGAGCTCCCACGGCCGTCAAGCCTGTGCAAAACGTAGTTAGCACGAACAAGCTACAGCAAACTGTGAAGAAAAACTCTCACTGCGCGAACTGCAGCGGTAGACACCCCGTTTCCTCTCGCACATGCCCTACAAAGTAAATACCGCACATATACTCAAAGTAAATCAAACTTCTCATTTAATGAGGCACTGCTTTGCAAGGTCTTTCGTTTGCAGAGGTGGCACGAAAAGGGCCGTCAAACCGAAATCCGCTGCGCTCGCAAGTACCACACAAAGTGGACGGGCGGCAGTGCCTTTCACCCCCTCAGCAGAATTACCACAGGCTCTTCCCTCAACAAAAGGCTTGCAGGCCTCAGGACCTGAAGTCTCAGGGCCTTCTGTCTCGACAGATTGCCCTACCATTTCCATACCCGCACGCATGAACTGCGAGCAGGACATCGAGCACTTCGTCCGAGGTGATAGGCACAAAAGCAAGCCCTATGGTGTCTTCGGAGCCGAAGGAAAGGCGTGGCTCTTTGGAACAAGCCAAAAAGTGAAAGATCATCATCACGGGGCCTGATATTGACTTCTGACTTAACGCAATCCTTCTTTAGTACACACAGCACTTATTTACACTCAAATTTAATGCACAAATCATATAATGCTACATCAGAGTACTGCTTCGAAACCTCGACAATATCTAGAAACTCTTGCACAAATATTACATTCAGAAACTGATATTCCACTTCATGGGCAACGTCTTTACGTTAATACCGAATACAAAGTCTTCGGCCTAATCTTGAAAACAAACCTACCCTTCATACCATACATCAAATATCTAATAAACAAGTACATAAAAACCATGATTGTTCTAAAATTGTTGTCACGTCCTACGTGGAAAAGTAACAAAACGTGTCCGATCGATTTGTATGCAAGCCTCATACATACTCGTCTAGATTATGGAGCAATAGCATATCAGTCTGTGACACCTACTGTCCTTAAAATGATTGACCCTGTTCATCATCTAGGCATCCGCCTCTCTACGGGTGCTTTTCGCCCTAGCCCCGTGGAGAGCCTGTACGTCGAATCGAATGAACGGTCGCTCCACCTGCAGAGATGTTAGATGTCTTTTAATAAGTATCCCAAAGTGAACGCAAACAAAAAACATCCTTACCACTCTACTATTAACGATATGTTAAGCCTTGCTGTGTTTGAGAAACGACCTTCTATGAGATAGCCGTACTCACTCCATGTGAGAGGCCCAGCGAAGGAAACTGATGTGCCACTTGAACACCGTTTGATGTCTCCAGCAGTATGCCTGCCACCGTGGCAGTGGCAGGCAATAGATTGCGACATGTCTTTCTTGGAGGTCACGAAGCACGCAATAATTGCATATATTCAGACATACTTCCTAGAACTACCACAGAATTGTACATGTCCTGAGTTATCACGGACTGCCTCAAAGACCAACATTTCTGTCGCGTACGCAGCGGTTTGCCCACTTTTTTCGGAAGCTGGTGTTCGGTACCCTGATACATGCATTTTCAACTGTGAAGCTTATTTCATTCTTCCGGCTGGTAAACACTACAAACAAATAAATCTACAGCAGGCACTAATATAAGGCAATAAAAAGCAATAACAAGGCAATAAGAAAGTCTCCGTTTCGGTAGAGGAAAACGGGTTACTACTGAAGGCACAGAAAATCAAGTATCTTTCGTTCTCCTGAAAGAGAGCCATCTATTTCGAACCCGATATTCAACTGCATGGGCAACTGCATGGGCGTTTTCACGGGCAAAACTTATGCGATACTTGTGGCTGTTAAATACATTATACAAATCAAACTACAGAAGAAATACAAAATTTTACAAAGATTCCCTAAGCATAGTAAAAGCTCAGAAAACTGTTTTAAAGCACAAAAACACTGTTTTTGCCTCGCTTTATCGGCTTTTGTCCGCAGTTCACTCATCCGAGACGTGTTGTAGTCTGCGCGGTGCCAGGACACCGCGAAATACAAGGCAACATTTTAGCTGAATCCGCCCAAAAACCGCTACCAATTCAACGATACCGATTCCTGCACTCGACATGAATCCTTCTATAGTTCAGGGGTTATTGACAGAGCAGATGGGACACACGCCTAGGTAATAAATTGCATTTCATCAAGCCGCAAGTTGGTCATTGGCCGTCAGATCAAACTCACGCCACACAGAAATAGTAGGTACACGGTTAAGAACAGGACATACATACACTACAAATTCATTTCTTTTGCCCGCCTTTGTGTGCCGATTTGGAAGAAGCACTCACCATCCCTGCATGGGCATCTGCTTGCGCAGGCGTTTGTTGTGTAGCGGCACCATGGACCCGAGTTAACAGGGAGGGGGCTTAGACCTCTTATCCACGCCTAGATGTGCGTGGCCTAGCCGTTTCCGGGAATAGGGCATCCTGGGGTTGGAGCTTATGCAGAGTAATTGGACCTTTAAAGCCACCCTCCCCCGGCGGTGGACAACACACCTCTTTGGCCCTGGCTTCACGTAAACGGCACCCCTGGCTTGACCCACCCAGGGGAATCGGCCATCGCTTTGTTCTTTTCTCTCTCACTTTACATCTTCATGTTTATTTTTCACTTTTTAACAGTAATGTCTTCTACTCTTTTAACAGTAATGTCTTCCTGGCGGCTAGGGTTAACCCTGTGCAAATAGGATACCTTGGTCTAGATGCATTGCGTTATATTCGCGTTGTAACGCTGGTGTCTGCAGGTTTCGGCGTCCGCAAGCTTGTAGCGTATTTTGTTGGGCTTCATGTTGGGTGGCTGCCTACGCTTCCGAAGAAAATTTAACATGCATGGATAGAGCTTTTCCTTTGTTAATTTATCTTATCGCCTGAAAGTGCGTACGCACTGAAGACATTGGGTTTTTCAACCGATCAAATGAAAACTTCTCCCATTCTCATGTTATACATCGTGAGAAAAGTGGCAGGCAAGGCATAACTGTATTCCTCTTTGACGTATACAGGCAATTTACTGAAACTATTTGGGCCTAGCACGAAATTACCAAAACGGCCAGCAAACACCTCCTTCTTTAAGTTCGAGAAAAAGAACAGTTTGCGAAGCTATGCAATCTTTCAACATTTGGCGACCCTCCGTTCACTGTGACAACACACATATCAATGAACACGACTCGCGGAGTGGTATATGACACTGATTTGCATTTTGGAAAAAGAAAAAGCGATAATCACATTGAAGAAGAAAGAAAACACCACACTCTAAGAAGCAAGAATAAGAGTGTCGCCATTTTATGGCCCCACATATGCTGATGCGGCGCGTCAGGGGGCAACGCCAAACAAGCCCTCACCACTACTTCGGCCGGTGCAGAGCGAGCCGTCGGATGTGGCGCCTACCCCCAAGGCGGCAGTAGTTCAGTCTACTTCTTCCTTCTAGCGAATCGAGGCCGGAGGCTCCAGGGTCCTCTGGTCTCAAGGATAAAATCAAAACCACAAGCTCGCACGTGCGGGCATCCAGTGCCTCCGCAGAGGCAATGGAAACAATGGTACCTTCGGTGCAAAAAGAGTGGCGTGGCCCCTTGGAGCGCGCCAAAAAAGCAAATAACGGGGCTGGAATACCGTCCTACCACCTGAATCAACAAGTTCACTTTTACACAGAATACTCTCTGTACACGCAGCAGCGTCTCTTTTTATTATGCAGAAAGAATTATTAAAGTGAAACATGTGAAGCCTTCTTTGAAACCTTGATGACTTACAAGAACTCCTTCATGAACACAAAGCTATACGCTGTGTGTACAAAAAACGCGCTTAAAATGAAAGCATACAAGTTCTTTTCTTAACTACGTATTCTTCCAAAAGGATAGAAATGATGCGCGCACCGTCATCCGGTGTTGTAGCTATATTAGTTATTCAAGAGATAGCATGTACACTATTACCCCTTCAAACTTCCCTTGAAACAGTGGCTGTCCGAGCAGTTGTTCTAAAGAAACTTGTCCTCGTCTGCTCTTCGTACATACCTCAGCACTATTGTCTTAAAAATGTCAATTGCAGTCTTTAATAGACGAACTACCTGAACCTTACAACTGGTCCTCGGGGACATGAGCTCACACAGAGTCCTGTGGGGTGATTCTCACTGTGATCCACGATGTTGTCTCATTCAACAGTTTCTCTTCTCTTCCAATGCCTGTCAGGTAAATAGGAAGGAACCAACTTACTATAACATGGCCAACAAAACATACTCTTCTATAGACCTCAGTATTGTATCTCCTTCACTTCTACGTGTACCGAAATTTTGTCAATTTCGTTAGAGAGCACTATGGTGACAGCTGGATATCTGTAGATTTCTTCCAGGATGTTTATATATGTTTGATTGACGCCCTGATTCCTCGGTGTTCTCTGACACCTGATATCTCCAAGGAATAAAATGCCTTCTCGTAATCTATGAATGAAGTTTCTAGTGGTTAGCTGTATTCTCAGCATTTCTCCTGTAAAGTATATACAATGTGCATTTGCTGCTTCACGTGACCTGAAGTCTAGGGTGAGGGGCAGTGTATACCACGCTGCTGTTTACTACTGCTTCTTGAGCTCTCGCCTCCGGGCTTGTTAGTTCTCTAAAGCATACATTTACAGCCTAAAGTAGTGATCTGCCTTCGAGGTAGCAAGTTGTTGCTAGTGTTGCCGCTTCACCTTAGAGGAGTAAAAGCTCTTTCAAGATTGTTTTCATTCATTACAAAAAGAGTGTGTGGTCTGTAGAGCACTTATTGGCAATCGCCATCGCCTTACTCTGTTGTGGCACCTTGCGGGAGCGGCGTCGACTAACGCCCAATGCACAGCGAACCTGCCTAGAACCTGAGGGGCTCCAAATCAAAATTGGTGAGCGTTAGAAATAAATATATCAAAATGGCAAATTCAGAAAGCATTCTTGTATACTTCGTCATCCTCACCTACCCCCAATGAAGCTCCCCGAAAGATGATGTGTTGCACCTGCTATTTGCTTCGTGGGCAATATTGGAAGAGGACTTCGTGAAGTCAACTCTACGTGGTGGCTCTTTGTTGTTGCTGTCATATCAAGAAAATAAAAATATATTCAAGCCTAACTTGTCACATTCACTCGCTACGCGTATTCTGCTAGATGTGTGTTAAACTTGGTATGAAGGTTTACAGCATGTGATTTGCACAAAGCGGTTTGGTGAATTCGTCATTCAGTAGAAGCGTGCCGATATTTAACATTTGTTTGGAATATTAAATCACTTGAAAGCACAGCCATTGTGTTCCTGTTTGTCTTACTTCCTTTCACTTTGAAGTCAATAAAGGTTTATTATTGCGTATAATAAAAAATACTGGTAGAAGCCTCGGCCAATTAAACATACAATATTTTGTGTTAGAGGTACAGTGCAAATGTTGTAAATCAGAACACCAAATAAACAAATCTCCAGCAGTATATGTGGGACGAGTAATTGTCTTATGTTGGGTTGAAATATAATTGACGAGGGTATTTAATATGACGTTCCTTTTAGCCTGAATTATCTAGGGAAGTAGTACATCTCTGGGCGCATGCCTTGCACATAAACGATGCATGTGGGCACTTCAAGCATAATAATTAGACAATCGCGCATGTCAGTAGAATTGTAATGTGCCTTTATTTTTGGGCCTAATATTACTTTGTATTCAACTATTCTGGCGGATGGGCAGACATATTGAGAGAGTGACTTTCACCGATTCATTTTTGTGTCCTATATTCACTCCAAGGAGAAATACTTCAAGTGGTTTTAGAAGTATTATATCTCTCTTGTTCTGCGATAGGTCTCAGAATGAAATGAGATCACTCTTGAAGGATTACATCATCTGTCACGGCATAGATAACTACAGATACTACTTTAGCTATAGGTGATTTATTTTCATCATTTAAGGGGGGGTATTAGTGCGACTAGAAGTGAAGTTGAGCAGCCTGCAGCAGCATAGAGTATGGGTAATCATTTCGTTTCATGAACACTCAACTAAAGGTTGAGTCACTCCAAACTAAGAACTCAAACCAAAGCTGTTCTTGAACGACCGTGTTCTCTATATTAAAAGTCGATATACATTTTTTCCATGCATCGCTAGTTCAAGAAACACATTTTCAACGCCGGCCTGCTCATTGCTCAAAAGCCTAAGTTACCTCTAGCTGGCTACTTCCTTAAACAAAGAAACCAAGCATATGAGCACATCAAAAAAGAAAATTTAGGTTCATTATTGCTTAAATTCATTAGGAAAAACTTCCAAATATAATATTTACCTATGGTAATACATTGACCAAATATAGAATGTCGGAGGTAAATTCATTCGGAAAAACTGCCAAATATAATATGCAACTATGTTAATCAACTGAGCAAACATAGAATGTCGGAGGTTAAGTTTTTTTTCAGCAAAACTAACGGGCTACTCGCGTAAACAGTATTGTAATAAAGCCATGAATTCTAACATCCCAGTATGATAGGCGCACAGCGGGCCAATATTTTTCCGCAGATGACATTGTAGAGTATGACGTCAAATGATAACTGCTTTTTGGCGCGGCTAAGTAAAAGGTGCAGGGTTAAATAAAAATATCGCAAACACCAGCCATTCTCCAGCTTACATAATCAAGACAGGTGCTATGTTAAGAAATACGTAGAACTGACTGTACGCAGTGAAACATGCCCACTGCTTTCTTTTGAGTGCACCATCTTGCTTCCTTTATGAATATGGTTTAGAACGCACAACGACAGCACTTGCGTTCACGATGCTGTGTTTTTTTTGCTTCCTCTTTAAAACACTCTTCCCCTCGTGTATAAAAGGAAGCAAAAAAAATGTGTTTTCAGGAAGCAGGGAACAAAAACGCTTATGCTGCATCGTTATTGAGAGTGGAAAGTATGAAAGCTAGCTACGGTGAAGACCCGCCGTAAGGACGAGACATTCGCGCATATAGAGAGCACACAAATTCCATCAGATAAACAAAGAGTTATTTCTATAGTATAAACAAAAGACGGAGTGATTACCGCTCGCACATCTGCTAGAGCTGCTGGTCATAGCTCAATCACTCTGGCGCTCACACCTGTTGAAGGCTGTGTACAAGTGTTAGTAGCGACGTACCGTGGATGGCTATTTGCTTTTTGTCAGTATTTTGTCATCTCATAGTCTAATAATATATGGTTGCTTCGTTACTGATGATGCAGAGAGAGCTGCATGCCTAGGCAACTTTTTCCTCTCAGTATTTTCACCTAAACACAGCTGCAACTAGCGTGCAGCTATTAGGAGCATTTGGCCTATGTTCTTGCCGAGCTTAATGTTAATAGAACTGAAACTTTATTGAAGGACGTTGATGAAAGCAAATGTAGTGATCCAGGCAAAATTTCTCCGCGTATACTTAATCATTGCGCGTGGCCAATTTTTATGTACCTGTAAGCAATTTAGAACATCTTTAGTGACAGGTATCTTACCAAATAACTCGATGATTGCGCACGTGGTTCCAACACATTAATATGGTTCAAAAAAGAACATTGATAGGTATAGACCAATATCGCTTACGTCTAATACATGTAAAATACTTGAACTAATTTCATATGAAGAAATGATAAATCGTGTAAATACGCACAAGGTACTCATCAAAAAATAAGGTGAATTTTGAAGAGGACTGTCTTGCACGACACAATTAGTAGAACTTTATCACGATGTGATATCGGGTGTGGGTAGTGTAGAATAAGTTAACGGTGTGTTCCTGGATTTTTGTAAAGCCTTTCACACGGTGCCACGTTCACGCTTGCTGTTTAACTTACCCCCTTAAGTATTAATATAACTGTTTCTATTTGGCTGGAATTCTACAGTTCTCAAAGAAGACAAAGCGTAGTAATGGAAAGGAAATGCTCCGAATACGCAGATTTTACTTCAAGGGTACCACAGGGCATGGTCTGCTATATGTTTAATTATGTTACTGCTCTCTCAGCAAGAATTTTGTCTCCTATATGGTAGTTTTCTGAATAATTTTTTGTGTACAAAACATTTCTAATCTCAGTGATGCATTGGAACTTCAGCAATAGTTATCACTTATATATAACTGGTGTGTGAAATAGAAAAGGTTTTCAACTTAAGAAAGTGTGTATATATTTCATTTACAAAAAAGGGTCAAGCCATTTCCGTCTGTGCGGAAAGAGGGAGAGCTGCACTGCAATGAAAAATGAGCTAGAATAGGAGTGTCTTTCTGACCGCAATAATAAACAGAGATGAAAATTTATTTAAACGATTTGCTATATCCAACTAGAACTAACAGAAAGTTTTATCCACACAGAACTCACACTATATCAAAAAGGTTTTATCATTGTTGTGAACTCCTGGAAAACTCAGCTAAAAGGAACGTGTATGGCAATTCATTTTTCCCGAAATATAAATTTGAAATGCGCTAATTAAAAAAGTTCATATTAGGAGTGAAGATGTCGTTTATTCAATTCTGTAAACATGTACTCAAACCTTAACGATGGTATACTTGTTTGGGAGCAGAATGGTATTATGTGTGCGAACAAAGGTGTATTTATGTTACTCATGTATGAACGAAGTTGTATATGTGGGCGCCCAAGTATGTAATTCACTTATTAATGTATAACGCCTGCTATAATGCCTTCGGGCGCTGTGGGGTGTCTGATGAATAAAAAACATAAATAAATGAACAGAAGACACATTTGTGGAAGCTTCAGTGAAAGTAGGTGAGAATGGCGAAGGTACAAGTACGGCAGCCACGTGATATTTAGGGTTCGCTATTTTCATTTACAGAGCACCTTACGATCTAGGCTGGTTCACTGTGTGGTCTCCATTATCCGGCGAAGCTCCCGCAAAGAGCCCACTACAGTATTGTCGATGGCGCTGATGAGTAAGAGCTTTACAGACCAAGCACTTTTTTGTCAGGAACGAAAGCGATCTTAAAAGAGCTCTCACTCCTGAAAGGCGAAACGGCAACGCCAACAACAACCTGCTACTTCGAAGGCAAAGCGTGGCATACGGTAGTCAATGTACACGTATACAGCAAGCAAGCCCTGGGGCGAGAGCTCAGGAAGCAGAGGTAAAACAGCAACGCGAAACGAGTTGCCCGTCGCACCAAACTTGAGGTCGCGCGAAGCAGCAAGGGCACATTGTGTATACTGTATGAGAGGATTGCTGAGAATACACCCCACCACTATATGAATCATTCATAAATTATGAGAAAGCATTTTATTCAGTATAGATATCAGCTGTCATGCAGACACTGAGGCATCGCAGTGTCCATGAAACATATAAAAACATTAAAAAACTCTACAGACAATCACTTGCCATCATAGCGCTCCATATTGAAAGCGACTCACTAGAAGTAAAGAAGGATGTAAGATTCGAAGACACGGCCTCCTCAATGCTATTTACCGAGTGTTTAAAGGAGGTTTTTGGAGATATTGTAAAGACAATGGTTAGGGAATTTAGGTAATGAAGAGTATCAAAGTAACATGCGCTTCGCCGATGACATTGGATTGCTTAGTAACTCAGAGGAGGAATAAAGATTATTGATCACTGAACTAAACAGGGAGAGCATAAGAGCACGTTCAAAAATTACTTGGAAGAAAGCGAAACTATTATATATAACCGTCGGAAGAGAATAGCGCTTTGAGATAGGTAGCAGTGCACTTTAAGCAGTAAAAGAGTACGCCAACAAAGAACAAGTAGTGACCTTGCAGCCAAACAGCGAGATAGAAGTAGTTAGAATGGGTTGCAGCACATTCGTAGTAGAATGAGAATGGGTTGCAGCACATTCGCCAAGCATTCAATAGTCATGACTGGTATATTGCCAGTATTCCTCAAGATGGAAGTGCATAACAGCTGCATCTCGCCGACACTTGACTACACAGCAAAAACATGCAGTCGTATAAGGAGGGTTCAGTTCACGTTGAAGGCGACACAGTGGGCGTCGGACAGGAACATATGTGTAACCTTAAGAGACAAGAAAAAAGTAAAGTCGGTGAGGAAACTGGGGTTAAGGATATCGTAGGTGAAATCTAAAAGAAATGTACATGACCCAGGCACGTAGCACAAGGGCCAGAAAACCACTGGTCATATTTGACTGCACTCTTAAAGAACATGAAGGGGAGACAGAAAGTTAGCTGTACAGAAGATACTATGACGTGTGCGGGTATAATGTGTTGACTCGATCGAGTTGACAGGATCGAGTTGACTGGCGGAACCTGGGAGAGACATTTGTCCTGCAGTAGGCGTAGTGAGGCTGATGAGTAAGCTTATGTATTGCACACTCGTTGCCCCCTTCACACATGTCATGAGTGCTGCTCAGTGGTTCGCTCAAGTTATAAGAATAACTTCATAGATATGCGCATTTTTTTCAGCTGAATAGCTTCTGCATGGCGTGTATCTACATGGTATTATTACAGACCATTTGCGTTTTGCCCTCCGCAACCTTTTTTCTTCTAAGCAATGACGCTGTAGCGAAGTTTTAAGCTCCTTTATTTGAAAACCCCTTTTTTCAATGTGCCCTCGATGTCCCTTATAAGTTTGAAAGCACGAAAATATGAAAGTCGGATGCTCTATATTACTTCAGTGTAAAGCTCTCAATATACAACATTAGTTTCACTGAATTTGGTCTGCCACTTGTGTTTATGCTGCTAATAACATTTAGAACTTGTTGAAAATAAAGAACCGCTTGATCAAAGTCCAATACACAAAGGCTCAGTTCTGATGTTTAGTCATATGTCTGCCAAGTAGACACGTATAACATGACGTGTCCTTCAAGAAATATTTTCATAAGCAAGAGCGTGAAAATTATGATTTGTCAGTGTGGGAGCTTGCAAAAAAGAATAACAAATAATAACTAAAGCATGCTTGTATCACAAGACGTGTCCTTCAAGAAATATTTTCATAGGCAAGAGCGTGAAAATTATTGCTTGTCAGTGTGGGAGCTTGCAACAAAGAATAAAAAATAACATGTAAAGCATGCTTGTCATGTCCACTGTAATTATATACGAAACAATGAACCATCAAACAAGGCTAGGAATAGTGCCTTGTCTGTTTTCTCATGTTTTCATGTTTTCTCATTGTTAATTTTCTACAGCGCCGTGTATAAATACAGAGGATTCTAGTGCTCAAGCACTCCATCCACCGACTGAACCTCGAAAGAAGTTAACAAGAAGCTTCTTGTACTCTCTCTTACCTTCATTTCAGCTGTAAGCCATGTTAAGGGCGATAAGCCAGTTTGGGCGGATGAAGCAGCAAATGGAGCACACCAAGATGCATTGAAGCTAAAATGATTTGCTCTGGTTGTGATATTTTTGCATGAAGAAACTTATGAAAAGGATATACTTTTTTCATGTCAGTGTCAAAGGCAGTGAATGAAGTTTTCATCGTAACGACACGTTATAACCCATCAAAGCGTTAAAAGTCGACACACGATTTATCATGTGCTCTCAGATAGTTTTCAAACGATCATGAGTAGACTTAGTACTTGTGTTAGTTGAGGGGTAGGCAAGACTGGTCTATTTCCGACAACTTCCACAAGGATTAAACTTTTTTCGTTGGTTATCGCTTGTTTTTTCAGCGACTTCTACATTGTGATTTGAGTTGAATATTCAGTAGAAAGTGTTTACATGTGTAATAAATGCAGAGAAATGTGCTTTATGCCTTGATGGTATATTAAGACGCTTGTATTATTGTTTTTTTATATACATACCATCGGGTTAGAAGCCGGAATGAAAAATCCTGTTATACCCGTAACGATTACTACTTCTATATGCATACATTTTATTTTTATTTTTATTTTTCAGGTGCTTTACACTAACACAAAAATATAATCATGCCTTAGCAACACATCTGAGTGGCCACGAGGATGTTACACAGTAATTTACACTTCCGTAGAAATATACACGGACCATTAGCGTCAGTACGCCTCAGCCTGAAGTGTCGTCTTACGCTGAGGCGTCTGCTGCCAAAACTGTTTTTCTAGACAATTGCGTCTGAGTAGTCCTTGAAAGGCCATTTCGAGAAATCCTTGCTCTAGACAGCAGACGAACCATGACCGGAGCGTAGACAGTGACGTCGGCTTGTGTATCCGGGAAGACAACAGAACAGAAGTATTTGACAGTAATGATATTCGTAACATCGTTGTGCTCGAAAACTTGAAATAGTCATACTCTTGCATTTGTCTGATAGAAACTTTTCAATTATGTCATCTTCTTCTCTTTCTCTTCCGTCCCTGCACTAGCTTCAGACGCCAAACAATACTTTATACCGATTCCGAGAACTGATTTTTTTGAAATAGAATATACAAGATCGTATAGTCATGTGAAGCCACACCTTGTAATAACATAGGGAGGCCATAAGGCATGGCACTATTGCTGTATTCCAATTAGCACTTGATTGTTCTTCCGCCCCCCTCGAGGGCAGTGGCCACTACTCGAATTTTAAGAGTGTATTATGCATTTGGCCTGTTGAATTTCAATGTAAATTCACGCTTATTCTCTTATCTTGTGACACCAATCAAGGCGATGTAGGCAGACCCTGCAAAACTAAACGTTGATGAGACAGCATAAATAATTATCAAGTAACGTGCTCAAAATGAGAACTTTTCAGTCGAAGCTCCAGATTAATTACTTATATTTCCTTTCAGCATCTCAAAAATAGTCTTGAGGATGCTTACGACATGGTAAAAGCGACCTATAAGAATGACCCAGTGTGGGGAAATAACTTCAGATGTTTGTATGCTGCATTTGACAGCTTTAATGAGGATGAGAAGAGCGTTGACGCATGGTTTATGTTTATTAATGATGCTGATGCACTTTAGTAAGTACAACTTTCTTTCTTATTTGATATGCGAAAAAGTCAACACAATGTTGTTATGGGATTATGACGTGGACAAATCTAGCAGTCTCGATGTTCTGATTAAACTGTTCATTCGACCATACTTGTGGCCGGTAAATGGGAAGTTAGATGACAGCCACACACCGGCACTAATAGCCACGAGCAGAGCGTTAGCCGTCGATTAACTGACAAGCAGCTCAGCGCGCCACTGTTTTTACATTTGCTGGTGAAAGTTCCAGCCGTATCACTGGCATTAGCAAAAGTGCTAAAATAATCTCCAGTGTTCATACATACACGCACTCTTAACAGATCAATATATATTGATCGCGAAACTTCTTTGAGATTATAGTGCAGTGTAGGCGGAGCATTTGTAAGGCTTTGCGGTGGAAAAGCCGAAAAAAACGAAAGGTAAAAAAAGAAACGTGCGTACCATTATAGAGATTAGTTGGTGATTAAGGTCCCAAAACCACCATATTGACGCAAAGTAGGCTGGCAACTATAGTAGACAGCCTCTGAGGAGGACAACGAAGTAGTTTTGTGGGCGCGTGCTCTGCTTTTTGCGCTTTTAGTCTTTGGTTACGAAATTAAACGCCCTGTTTAGTGCCTGCGTACCTGTGTCTTTGTGGCATTTCCTGGTGGAAATCTGGGGTACGGTAGATGATACGGTCCCCCGAGAGAACCCCTGACGCCAGTCCATCCAGTAGCTCAGCCGAGCTTACCCCTCCTTTCGTAAGTTCTAGCCGTCGTCTCCAGAGACTGGAGCCATAGCACGGTTTTATGCCTGAACGTAAGAGGACTATAAATCAAACACCGCCTAACTACCGCACCAGCACCAGCGCACCCGGTTGTCAACAAGCTGAAGACGCCAAAGACATTTTATGGAGCTGTTTTTGAAGATGCCGACGACTGGCTTGAGCATTTCGACCGGGTCACCATCATCAACGATTGGACCCCAGATCGTAAGCTACGCTATGTGTACTGCTTTCTGGAAGACTTAGCGAAAACCGGGTTTGAGAAGTATGAAGCAACGCTTCCGTCATAAGATGAGTTTCACAGGCGGTTCCTCAAAGCCTTTGCCCGAGAGGACAGGAAAGAGATAGACTAGCGCGCTATAGAGGCAAGTTTTCAAGGCCCTAACGAAAGGGCAATGACTTACATAGAGGACATTGATCAGTTTTTCAGGCGTGCGGAGCCCTCCATGGCCGAGTATAAGAATTTCGCCACCTAATGCGTCGTGTTTAAGAAGAGATATTAGCCGGCCTAATTTAAAACCCGCCTGCGACACTTGTGGAGTTCTGTGAGGAAGCCACTGCCATGCAGAGGGCCCTTCAACAGCGTGCCAGGCAGTATAACCAGGGTGTACATCTAAGTGAGGTCACTTGTGTCACTCTCGGCAATGACATCAGCGCGCTGCGAGAGCTCATCAGAGCTCTTCTTAAGGAGGAGCTACAAAAAATGCAGGTGACTGCTTCACCTCTAAGCCGCTCTCCTTTGCGGAGATCGTACGCGTCGAGCTACGGCAAGCCGTTCACCCTCCCCCACAGTCCGAGGCCCCACAACAGCGGCACTGCATCGAGATGAGCTACGCGGAAGCAGTGCGACGTCCTCCATGGTGCAGTTCACCCGACGTGTTTTACCCCAATGAGCGACACGCTCAGCAAATAGAGGTAGGCTTCCGTCCTCGCAGACCACCGTTGATCACCGAAGCAAGATCGAGAAAGAGTGACATGTGGGGTACACCCGACCACAGGCCCTTTTGTTTCCACTACAGGGCAGCCGAACACGTCTACCGAACATGTGCATACTGTCGTGTGGGTCTCCATGGTTTTTCGCCTAATGCCTCTCGTCCATATACTGGCAAGCGACCACTGGAAATAGAGAGTTAAATTTCGAATCGTTGCAGTATTGAACATCGGTCGCAAGAGCCCCGCTCGTCGTCGCCTGCTCGCTACAGGTCACCGAGCCCAGCCTATTCACGCGGTGCTCCGAGACGCCGTTCACCCAGTCCTCAAAGACGGAAAAACTGATTTCAGCGACATCAAGGTGAGGCCGCTGACGCTTACTCTACAGATGACCCTCCACTAAGACGACAGCGACAGCAGCAGAAAGATTTAGAGAGGCAGTCACACGTGGTACGAAGAGTGGGGACATCAAATATTGCGGTAACTGTGGATGACGAAGAAGTAATGGCGCCAATCAACACTGTAGCAGACTCTTCGGTAATGAGCATGGGTCTTGCCTGCAGGCTGAAGAAGCTTTCTACCCAGTGGGCTGGGTCGCAGATGCGTACGGCAGGAGGCCATCTACACACTCCGGTGGGACCTTGCACAGCGCGAGTCACTATATACAGATTTACGTATGTCGTAGTGTTTGTGATAATGCCGAGTTGCTCAAGAGACCTACTTCTCGGACAGGACTTTCTGCGTGATAATGGGGCCGTGATTGACTTGCAAGAGTCACAGGTGATGTTTTCTATGGTACACGCTTTAGCACTCAACCCTCACAGCCGTTGCCTGGATGCTTTGAGAATTGTTGAAGATGACGTCACGCTACCACCGAAGAGTAGCGGGTCAACCTTTGTAGCCTGCGACGTTTTTGATAAAGTCAAGGACTATGAAGGTGTTGCAGTGGAAAATATCTCCGTGCTGCTCAAACGAAACATCTGCATAGAACGATGCCTTGTAAGGTTAGAGAATAAACGGTCTCGAGTTCTGCTGACCAACTTCAGCAATGAGTCTCAGCACGTCCGTAAAGACACTACTGTAGCTTTCCTTAGGTAAATCGCCGACTTTTCCTATATTAGCACATTGAATACGACTTCGCCACATGCAAAAGCTTTTGTTGACCTTGGAAGCCGCATTCACGTTCATCCAGACTTGCCAGCTTCACGGAAACAGCGGCTGCTAAACCTTGCGAGGGAGTTCTTGGACTGTTTCTCCACAGCATCGAAAGCTCAACTTACCGCCCTTACAAAACACCGCATTGTTACCGAAGAGTCGCCGCGACCTCTTCGCCAGCATCCATACCGTGTGTCTACGAAGGAAAGAGATGTGATAAAGCATCTGTTCAAGAAATGCTCAATGATGACATGGTTCAGCCCTCGATTAGTACGTGGGCGCTACCTGTTGTCTTAGTAAAGAAAAAAGGCAACACACTATGTTTCTGCGTCGACTATCGACAGCTGATCGAAGTCAAAAATGTGACGTTTACCCCCTGCCACGGATTGATGGCGCCTTAGACCATCTACGCTGCGCCAAGTTCTTTACATCAATAGATCTCAAGTCAGGGTACTAACAAATTAGAGTTGACGAGGGCGCCAGTGAGTTGACCACGCCAGCGAGTTGTGAACGCTATGAACTTTTTCGTTATTATCTACAAGAGCGCGGGGTAATTTTTTTTCATTGACGTGATCATTTTTATGGCCATCTCTAGGGTATCAGTCAATCGACCGGGACGGTTGTTCTTGAAAGAGGAAGGACTGCTCGCATTACCTTGGGATTATGGTGACTCAATAGCCGCTTGACGTAAAAGGCCACTGGGATTGTATGATGACAGCATTCGAAGATAGGGACACCTCGTGACTGTTATTTTTAGAAAAGTAAGAAAACGACTAGGTTGAATATCTCGCATGCCTACTATACTGTTATATACAAAGCGTTTGCAACGCTATAAAAAAGTGGGCCATAAGGTCAATATATACATTTCTGTGACAACGCAGAGCTAATTTTAATCCTCGTTTTCATGAGCAAATCTATCATATGATAACCTTGTTGGCTTTATTGATATGGTTGAATCAACTATACCTTTGTAAAAAAACCGTTTCAAGAAATTGTCTCTGTGTATTATTGTTGATAAAACTGAGCCTTCACTTACACGTGCACCTTTTTTCTACAAACCTTTCAGCCAAACTTCTCAAGAAAAGGCAACTGCTGTTAAAATGTACGGCTACAATAAGGAAAATGCCATCACATACGTGACGGAAGGTAAGTTTTGCAGTTATGGCTTCTGTACCAGTGCTTGTTAATTTCGGATGCACAAAGCGTAAAGCCAAACCGTGAAACACTTACCTACGGTTGACTAGATAAAGCTGGAAGATCTCAGGCGTGTATTTTGTGTGGGTAGAATTATCATGCCAGCGCTAGCTGCAAGAACACTGCTACTTCCTCTCAAATAATTTGTACTTGCTCTGTTCTCTTGATATGTGAAAAGGAGGTGATTAGTGAGTTTCCTCCAGTGAAATATTTGTTTGACAAAGGGCTTGGTAGACTCACTGAGGTGCGTTACTCATCCATAAAATCATATCTCAAGTGTTGTTAGATTCACTATGGGTCTGAAGGAACTGTTGCTGATATTCGCAGTAAAAACAGCTGTAAAATACACCCATGTACAAGTACTACCAGCTATATTTTTATGCCAAGATATTTTATTTACGCGCTGTTTTATTACAGTAAATAGCAAAAACGCTTTCTCTTATATTTGCTGCGACATTACTGAGATTTGTCTTATTTCGGTCCTCAAGAACACCACCAAGGGTAACAGAAATCCCCTGTTAGTTCACTGAGCCAGAAATAAGTATTTCCCCAACAGAGAAGCGCTATCTAGGACCCATCATGTTCACTATCGTAGCAGCCTGTATAGGTTATCACCATGTTGTGCGGACCTCTCAAATAGTGTAGCGCCTTTTCTCCGCTTTCTCACTTTTCGAAGCAACAAGCGTGTGATTTGCTTGTGAACGCGTATTACAATCAAGAGAATCGTTCGGCTTTAAATCAATTCCCAAGGGTAAGCTCAATGGCGATGTATTCTTTCTCTTTTAAGTCGCCTTTCTATGTTGGATAATCACACAAGATTACACGAAGTGCACACTCTGTTATGGAGTATGTTATGGAGTATGGAGAATGTTTTCAAGCAATGCGTTTTTTTCACAGATTTAAAGTGAGGGTCATATTTAAACAAATCTGACGCTTTAAGACATATTGCATACATTTGGTTAGTTTTCGGTTCATAATTCTATCTTGTGCTTCTTAACTGCCGCAGGTCAACAATATTAGCATCGCATAATCACCGGAATCTTTTAGGTTGATTTTGGTCAGCACATTAAGGGTTTTGCAAAACAAAGCCATAGTCAAATAGAGCAGTAGTCCCCAACTTCTGTTGCTCAACTGCAAAAAACCAGATGCATATGCCAAAGGTTGAAGGTGTGAGCCACCGTATTACCATAAAATAAAAAGTGCAATAATAAACTTTTACATTGTTACAAAGCATCTATTTCTAAACACTTTCACACGCTTATTGCAATTATGCACTATGCATAATTTTCATGTTTGCTTGCAGATGGACAAGTTTTCACAGACGTCCTCGCATTCTCTGACGATAATTGCTACGTGGTCTACGCTCTTGGCGCAGGCGGAACTGAGGGAGGTACGCAACTTCATTGACTTCCATTCCTACCAGAAATTGTAGCGAAGCGCTCTTGCGAAAGTATCGTGCATTTTTCCTGAAGTATCTACTTTGAGTGTTTCAAAAATTGAGTTACTAGATAACTTCATGAGCTGCTTCTTATCTGCTTTTCTCTTTGCTTAATATAGAGCACTGTTCACGAGATTTTCATTTGTGACAATTGGAGATGAATGACATTCTTATTTGTATTTTCATGCACGTGTTGTACACGGCATCTAAAAGTGCCTTTGAAAGTGGTTCATGTAACTCTTTTTTGTCATGCGAAGCTTTGTCTAACTTTTATTCGTTGACTTGCATCATTCATAAAAATGACACAAGTGTTTCTACACCTAAAACTGTTAGCATACTCTAGAAAATGTAAGATAAGCTCTGCGAGCAAGTGTGATCTATATGTGCTCCTAGATGGAGTTCTTCATTCTTTCTTTGGGCACTATCTCAGACATCCCTGTAAAAAATACCAGCCTTGTATATGAAGAAGCTTCGTTAGCTGTAAAAGCTCTTAGCCTAATCCACAAAAACTGCAGTCTGCAGTCCGGTTATCACCACAAGGGCTTCGGATTACTAATTTTTTTTTCTGCGAACTTAGAGAAAAACGTATTAGGTGACCAAAATGAACGATTTGCAGCCGCTATTGATTGTTAAAAATGGCAACCTTTATGCGTGCATATGAAGGTTCTTACTGATATTGTTTTTCTTAAAGAGGTACACCAGAATGTTCGTATAGATAACATGCCTATCGCTATATATTTAACGCTTAACGTTTATCTTGCCTGCTTCTAAAACTCGGTGCACCTTAAACTCATAAAAATATAGGTGACAACAAAAATGGGTGATGAACCGAGCCTCAGTATGATTAAGGATCATCAGTTGGAAAGATAGCCGTTGAATATAGTGCTAACAGCCAAAGCTACGGACAACAATCGAATTAATGGTACATTGCAGCGAAACCACATAGGACACATTGCGTCATGTGCGTACCTGTTTATTGTAAGACGTGTTTTGTAAGATGGGAAGCGTCATTTAGCATATCAGGTATTTGTACACTCTCACCTATTTATCGTTCTGCTTCATAAATTGCGCATTATATTCTGAGAATGAATCTGTAAATATGCTTGAGTATTTATCACTGTGTATGCCAAAAAAGTATGATTAACTGGTAGTTTGCAACAAAACGCAACTGCGACGAATACTTTTTTTTCAATTGCTTCATAGCCATGTTGTCTTGAAGACATTGGTTTTCGGCTCAAGAAACATGCTTGTCGCATTCTGCGGCACTAATCTATAACTTGCATTCTGTTTCAGGTTACGAGCTATGGGCCAAAGATTCTAACAATGTTCCAACCAGTTGTCTGAAAAAGTTCAATGAGTACGCTGCCGGTCTACCGATGCGGGGCGTATTCACAAGTGATTGCTTTCCAGAGAGAGAAGAATAAATTGACAATTTCGTGCCTTGAACGTCAACTGTGGTATTGCCAACTGATGCCTCTATGTATGATGCAGTGCATTCGACAATATATTTCACCTTGGTTTCTTGGGTTTAGTACTTTCAAGTTCCTGCTGCTACCTAGCAGCAGTACTCCGAAATAAATGATTCTGTAGATGGAATACAGCGTCCAATTATGAACTACCAGATGCTTGTACTATGCTCATGTCGGCTGTCTATAACGACGGAGCGTCGTGCTCGAAACAGAATGGGCGACCGCTGCTGTCGCAAGTGAACCACATCTGAGCATGCGCGGCGCTGCAATGTGCCTGCCTTGCAATACTGATCCCTGATTATCACCCCGGATGCAACAAACACTCTGGCCGTCAAAAGCGCTCTGAGCGATTTCACAAAAATAAAAAACAAGAAAGAAAGATGAAGTAAACCGTTGTCACTGTGATTCGATATCACGAAGCGAGAATATTTCTTTTTTGTTGTTGTTTTATTTTAATTTCGTGATGTTACAGTTCTTCGACGGTCAAAGCAGGCATCGCGGCCACCGAGATAAACAAGGGTGGAAACTGCTGTGCAGGCACATCATTCGCGCCGCGCATGCTCACATCTGGCGTGTTTGCGACTGCATATATCGCTTGTGCTGATTCATGCGCGACGCTCAGACATTATAGACAGTCGAGTTGAGCATTGTACGTCTTAGCAGCAGCAGCCATACCCACACAACATGTCTCGAATACAAATGAGAAACGTGTGTTGAATTTGAATTAATAAGAAAACGTCAACCAGAACATCATTTCTTGAAGTTGGCTACAACAAAACCACGTGTTGATTCGTTACATTGCCGCCATATGAGAAGCGATAGGCCCTATACCAAAAAACGCAGGGATCGGCCTCACCCACATTTATTCAGCCATCATTGACACCCTCACATGTTTGCCCAAAAATCACGCACCTGTTCGAAAAACTCTAGTTGTGAACCAGATACCGTGCACCGACTGCCGCTCTTCTTGCATTAGGGTAAGAAGCATTTTCATGAAAGGATAAGGCATCACAAGAGCAACCTTCGTCAAGTCAGCAGCGAAGAGAATTCAGTATCAGATCACTCCTAGTAGTTTTACTAACCCCTCCGGCCCCACGACACGGGGATTCTGGTAAAGGAGAAGAACCCTCTCCGGGGTGTAATGGTTGAGGTACTCGGCTGCTGACCCGCAGTTGGCGGGACGCAATGCAAGCGGCGGCTGCTGCATTTCCGATGGAGATGGAAATGTTGTAGGCCGGTGTGCTCAGATTTGTGTGCACGTTAAAGAACTCTAGGTGGTCGAAATTTCCGGAACCCTTTACTACGTTGTCTGTCATAATCATATGAAGGTTTTGTGACGTTAAACCCCACAGATCAATCAGAACCCTCTCCGGTGAATCCACGGCAAATCCTGGCGCATTCAGCAGACACCGGAAACATCGAACTGCTCCACGAAGATATTGCCCTCCCTCTCCTGCCAGAGCTGAGACCTTCACGGCGATCTTCTCGTGGACGGCAAACAACAATGTATATTCGCCACGTATCTGTGGCCCTTTCCAAAAAGCAGCAGTCCCCGCATTTAAATGATAGGACTTTTATGAAATATACTTTTCTTGCGGTTTTCTTTTTCTTTCAGTTTCTATGATAACCAGTCACACGTGTGCGAAATGTCCGGCTTGGAATTGCACCATTTTCTCGTGCTCTTCGACTAGTGGTCCATCTGTTTTTAAGAACCTTAGTTGTGGCAATTGAGAGAAACTGTTCATTGCTGATGAGAAAGACGCCAGGTGAATAGGCAATGAACGCTGCCGCACCTAAATTTGGGGAAACTACAACTTCATACATGTATTATGGTGAACAGTATCGACTTGAACACGGGGTGAATGGCTATTCAATGTTTATATTTACTGAATTGATACGAAAAAGACGTATTTACTTGCCAGACGTACATTCACGCTTGAGTTTCAGTCTGTCGAGCACTTTTTCTCCGCTGGCAGAGGGGTGCCAAGAAATCTATTTGTTAGCAACGTATCTTCCTGGGCGGGTTGGTTAATAGTATTAGGAAGAACAAAGAACTAAAATGCTACCCTTATTGAAAAACATCGACAGTCTGTTGGTTTCAGGGAATACATAATACGCACTAGTGTTGCTGTGTTGCTAACGGTGGCGGCTTGCTGGTGGCTTTCTGCTGGTGCATGTCGGCTGGCAGCAGCCTACAGGAGCTGGTCTACTGGTAACGGCCTACTGGTGTTTTTCTGTAGGCGCTGCATTGTGCGTACTAACCAGTGTAATCCGCCTTCTCGTCCATCATCCCACTCAGGCCATGAGAAATAAAAAAAATTGTGATGAACCATACCAATGCGCTATAGGATGAGCTGTTATGAGGTGGTTGCTACTGCAACAAATGCATCAAAAATTGGACACAAAAACGTTTCCTAACGCGTGAAATAAAGAACAACCACAATATCTCAGTGCGCAATAAAGACTCATCGATTGATGCCCATTTCTTTGCATGTATCCAAGATTTTGGCACGCACGTTTCTGATGGGCTTGAAGTTTTGGCAGCTTGTTCAGCAGATGTCTCGCTCATTTACGCATAAAATAAGGCTACACAAAATAAAGCTAATCAATAACGTCTTCAATTTTTTTCTATCATACTGCTATTGAAAAAAAAAGCCTCTAGTTACCAGCGTCCGGTGCAATGCCAGATATATTGGCCCAGTATCGCGCTGGAAACTCTTGCATTGGAGCGGAATATCACTAGAAGGTGCTCAGTATACAGCGCAGAACACGTTTACAGCGTTAAAACTGGGCGCTTAGTCACCCTAAATTATTTTTTATAAAATAGGTAATGTAGAGCGCCCTAATGTAATAAATTGAAAAAAAAACAATAGGACAACCACCTAGATAATCCTAACTCGCTACCTCCTGATTCCTAACCTCAATAAATCTTGAAAACTACATCCCACCAGAACCCATTCAGTTGCTAGTAAAATAACCATTTATCCATTGTACTTGCTGCTGAACTTCATGTTTACAAGCCGGACAGTCAACAAAGACGTAATATCCCTTTCGAAGTAACAACTGCGTCTTTATTCATTGCTATTGACAGGCTACCGGGCACCGACGTGCGCATATTTGCAAAAACCTAAAGGTTGTTGAGGAATTCACACCTTAACTCCGAAAAATATCAAATTTACTTTAGAAGCAACCAGATATTGCCGACTGTTAGTGCTTACTTTTGTCGATAGCCATTTGTCACTCTTGCAACTGGTCAAAATATACAAAATTTTTATGATGACTAGATATATGCCTACACAGTTGAGTATTACGTAGTATTATCATTCAAAGACGATTTGACAGACTACAGCGGGTGTGCCAGTGTACCTATTTGCAGTTAAATCGACACCTACAACTACCCTGCAGGGACGTCTGTGCAAGCATGCGTTTGGTGTGTAGCGACACCATTGGCACAAGCTAACGGGGGTTTCGACCTCTCCTCCACCTAGCCATGCTTGACTTTTCCGTATCCGGGGAAAAAGTGATCCAGGGGCTTGAGCTGACACCGGGTGATTGGACCTTTAAGACCCCCCGGCAGAGGCAACACAATCTTTTGGCCCCGGCTTCAAGTAGACGGCCACCTTTGGCCGATCCACCCAGGTTAAACCAGCTGTCCCCTTTTTCTATCTCTCTCTTTCTAAATCTTCGACTTTTCTCTTTTTCACTCTTTTCTCTCATCTCCTCATTTCTGTTTACATCCGTTCTTCAAGACGGCAAGCGCTAACCTTGTGTATGTTCTCTCTCTTGGTCACATATTTTTGGGTTACAGAGTCTTTGTACAACTGGCGCTGGCATGACTGTTTTAATTGTGCTGCTGCGTCCCCATGTAGGGCTTTGTGGTGGGCGGCTGGCATGGCTGCCGAACTGAAATCTATTTATGGCTTCTTTTCTTTTGTACTAACTGCCTGAACACCTTCCCTCTAAGATGGGGTGCACAGAAGGAGTGCTGAATCACTTCCCTAAGCCCAAACAAATTTCCCGCGTTTCCATGTTATTCACTGTGAAAAACAAAAGAACGCAAGAAAAATTTCTCCATTTAACATACCAAATGCCTCCCGAATACACTTGACACAGATTATCAGGCTATACGCATGGCTAGTTGCGACGTTGTTCTCGAAGTACAAAGCAAGGCCCAGTACAGAAATTTCTCCAAACTCCCGTCTTTCGGAACCACACCTGTATCTATTACACTGTATTATTCTCTAACGTTTACCGAGACCTACTGTCTGATCAAGACCTAATCAACCTTACAGGGAATGAGCTCCTTGAGGGTTGGAACAAACAGCACGTAACTCATGTTCACATAAATATTGTCAGCCTTTACAACGAAGAAACAGCGATAATGCACCTCGTTCTTACATTCTGAACAAGCACACTTTCAGAATACATCAAAACAGGCTAATTGAAGTTGAAACTCCGAACCTACATTACGAACCCCCAATGTTGTTTCAAGTGTCAGCGTTTCGGCCAGTGCTCTCAGAGCTGCCACGACCATCTAACCTCTGCGAAGAGTTGGTCGCACCAACACGCTTCAGCCAACTGTTAAGAAGAAACGCTCACTGCGGGAACTTCAACGGTGAACACCCCACATATTCTCACACATGTTATACCTGGAAACATGAAAACCAAATACTTACGCTATAAGTAAATGAAAACAACATATTTAGGATTGTAGGCAAGTGTCTGCTTTTCCAGGGTCCTTTGTTTGCAGAGGCTGCACGAAAGGCGGCAGTGTCATAAACATCCGTGGCACCCACAAGTACCACACATAGGGGATGGGCGACAGCGCCATTCAGTCCTCAGCGGAAGTATCACAGGTTCCTCTGCCACCAAAAGGCTTGAAAGCTAGCGGACCTGAAGTCCCAGGGCCTTCTGTCTCGACATATAGCCCTAAAACTTGCATGCGCGCACGCGTGAACCACAAGCGGGCATCGAGCACCTTGCGCCCGCTCGTGACACCGTAGGACTTCGTCGAAGCAAGTCTTACGGTGTCTTCGGTGCCGAAGGACAAGCGTGGCTCTTTGGAGCACACCAGAAAGTCAAAAACCATCAATATGCGGCCTGACGATGCTTCTGTATTAACGCAGTACTTCTTTAGTACGCACACCACTTATTTACACTTACAATGAATACACAAATAATACAATGTAACGTCAGAGGACTGCTTAGAAACCTTTACGAGGTCCAGGAACTCTTACACAAACATTCCCCAAAAGTGTTGTTGTACAAGAGACGCACCTAAATTCTAGGTTCACCAATTTACTACGTAAATATGTGATATTTACAAAGGACCGAACTGACGCTGAAGATTCATCTGGTGTTGTGGCCTTTATAGTCGATCAGGGTGTAGCATTGTCAAATCTACCACTACAAATGTCTCTTGAGGCAATGGCTGTTCGAGCAGTTGTTTTGAAGAAACTTGTCACCATCTGCTCTCTTTACGTACCTTCACAGTCATCATCATCATCATCATCATCATCAGCCTGACTACGTCCACTGCAAGACAAAGGTCTCTCCCATGGTCCGCCAGTTAACCCGGTTCTTTGCTTGCTGCTGCCTATTTATACCCGCAAACTTCTTAATCTCATCTGCCCACCTAACCTTCTATCTCCCTCTTACCCGCTTTCCTTCTCTGGGAATCCACTTATTTACCCTTAACGACTAGTGGTTATCCTGTCTACGCACTACATGCCCGGCCCATGTCCATTTCTTCTTCTTGATTTCAGGTATGATATCCTTAACCCCATTTGTTCCCTAATCCACTCTGCTCTCTTCTTGTCTCTTAAGGTTACACTTACCAATTTTTCTTTTTATTGCTCACTGCGTTGTCCTCAAATTAAGCTTAACCCTCTTTGTAAGTTTCCAGGTTTCTGCCCCGTAGCTAAGTGCCGGCAAAATACAGCTGTTATATTCCTTCCTCTTGAGGGATCGTGGCAATCTACCTGTCAATATTTGAGAGTGCTTGCCAAATGTGCTCCACCCCATTCTTATTCTTCTAGTTACTTAAATCTCGTGGTTTAGCTCCACGGTTATTACCTGCCCTAAGTAGACGTAGTCTTTAAAACTTGAAGTGCGCTATTACCTATCTCTAAGAGCTGCTCTTTTCCGAGGTTGTTGTTCATTACTTTCGTTTTCTGCAGATTAATTTTCAGACCCACCTTTCTGCTCTCCTCGTCTAACTCCGTAATCATGAGTTGCAATTCGTCCCCTGAGTTACTCAGTAATGCAATGCCATCGGCGAAGCGCAGGTTATTAAAGTACTCTCCAATAACTCTTACCCCTAGCTGTTCTCATTCTAGGCTTCTGTAACCTCCTTTAAGCACGTGGTAAATACATTGGGGAGATTGTGTCACCCTGCCTTACAACCTTCTTGACTGGTATTCTGTTAATTTCTTCATGAAGCACTAAGGTAGCAGTTGATTCCCTGTGAATTTCTTCCAGGATGTTTATATAAACTTCTTCGACGCCCTGATTCCGCAGTGTCCGCATGAAGGCTGATATTTCTACTGAATCAAACGCCTTCTCGTAATCTATGAAAGCTGTGCATAATGGTTGGTTATATTCTGAGTATTTCTCTATTATATGATTTATAGTACGATTGTGGTCGATTGATGAGTAGCCTGTTCGAAATCCTGCTTGTTCCTTTGGTTGATTGAATTCTAATGTTTTCTTTACTCTGTTAGCAATTACCTTTGTAAATAGCTTGTACACTACACATACCAAGGTAAGTGGCCTGTAATTCTTCAAGTCCTTGTCATCTCCTTTCTTATGTAAGAAGATGATGTTAGCGTTATTCCAGGACTTTCGTACTTTTACCGTCAGGAGACACCTCGTAAACAGGGCGTCTAGTTTTTCTAACACAATCTGTCCTCCATCTTTCAGCAGCTCTGATGTTTCCTGATCCTCACCAGCAGCTTTGCCTCTTTGCATGCTCTCCAAAGCTTTTCTGACTTCTTCTCTCATTACTGGTGGGGTGGCGCAGTGGAAGTTGGAAGCAGGGTAGTTAGATAGAACACTGGCAAGCTCTCCCAGAAACGAAGAAACTCATTAGGAAGCGTCAAATCATGAAACTCTCAAGTACAACAGACAAAATAGAACTAGCAGAGCTTTCAAAGTTGATTAATAAGCGTACGGTAAGCGATGTAATAAGGTATAAAATGGCGAGGTTTGAACAGGCTCTGAAGAACGAAGGAAGCGTCAAAGCAGTGAAAAGAAAACTTGGGATAGGCGAAAATCGGACGTATGCACTAAGGGACAAAGAAGGCAAAATAACTACCAATATGGATAGGATAGTTAAAATTGCGGAGGAATTTTACACAGATCTGTACAGTAACTGAGACAACCACGACTTTAGTACTATAAGATCTAGCACTAACCTTCACAGTACCATCTTGAAAAACACGAATTCCATTCACAGAAAGATGAACCACCGGAACCTTATATGATCCTTGGGCACTTGAATGTACATAATCGTCTATGGGACGACTCTCGCTGCGATGCACGATGTCGCCTAAATAAACAGTTTCTCTTTTTTGTGGGTGTTTGTCTGTGGAATAGGAAAGAACCAACATGCTTTAGCCTCGCCGAAAAATTCTTCTCATGCATTGATCTCAGCAATGTGTCCCCATAGCTTGTACCTCTGCTTCAATAGAAAGTGATCAAATATTCTTTTCGAAGTGACCACTTTTCGATCATTCTAAGTACACCAATAGACAAAGGTCTTCCACATATTCCCTGATGTCAGACAGAAAACGTGGACCGGGAAAATTTCAAAAAAGCTACTCGCTTAAGCTGGTCGCACATATGTCAATTATGTATAGATGCAGCTCTAACTTTTTGACAGCACTTTTTATTGACGCTGCAGCAACTTGTATCCCGAACACTGAACTGTCCACCAGGTGACACATCTCTTGTTAGAACAGTGATTGTCGGAGTTCACGCATAAAGCAAAATAAAGCATGGAAGCTGCTGTGGACTTTCCGACAGCAGATAATCTTACAAAGTTTAAAAACATAGAGTACCAAGGCAGCAGGACGCACCAACAGGCCAGTAGGAAATGTTGGCATAAGTTTACTTCAGGCATATTTTCATATACACAGGAGGCGAAAGTCTGGGACATGGTTAGGAGAATTGCAGGAATACAAGTACATTTACTTCTTCTCGTAAACACACAAAGTGACAGCTTAGCAGATCAAGCAAACTACCTCGGCGCACACTTTAAACAAGTGTCCAGCTCGTCAAACAGTACTGAATCCTTCCAAACATACAAAAAGAAAATTCAAAAACAGCTATTAGAACACAATTGTAGAAAACACGAAGCATATAACCAAGCTTTCAGCTTAGCTGTGCTCCAAACTAAACTAAACTCCTGCAGTCATTCCGCCCAAGGTTATGATTGTGTGGTGTATGAAATGATGAAAAACCTACCAATCAAAACGCAAAACACCCTACTCTGCTTGTACAATGCTACGTGGTTTTGTGGCGCTATCCCTACTTCCTGGAAAGAGGCTAGAATTATTCCCATTTTAAAATAGGGCAACGATCCTTCCTCAGTTTTCAGTTATAGGTGTATTGCATTTACAAGCTGCTTCTGCAAACTTCTCGAAAATTGATAAACTGCTGACTTGTGCATTTACTTGAAACAATTTGCTTGACCCATTTCTGTGCCGATTTGAAGAGAGTAGATCCACCACCGTCTACCTTGTTCGCATCAAAGCAAAGTTCACAGATGCTTTCGTCCATAAAGAATATTTTCTATCTGTTGCTCGATATTAAAAAGGCCTACAATACAACATGGTGCTTTGGAATATTGAAAGACCTGTCCCACCTTGGCGTGCGTTTCAGAAGGTTTACCATAATCGAAATTAATTTGTAAATTTGGACATTTTGTGTCTGAGTGAGAAGTGTTCTCTCCCAAGCATTCGCCCAGGAAACAGGAGTGCCGCCAGGTCGGGTACTTAGCTGCATTCTTTTTATTTATAAAAATGACTTATTGGTGCTTGTGTATCCCTCGAAATATCTTTTACTCCACATATGTCGATGACGTCCAGTTCGGTTTCAGGTCTTGTAATCTGGCCATATGTGACCGGCAGGTTCAGCTCTGTCTAAACGAAGTCTCAATTTGGGCTGAAGAAAACGGCTTCCGGTAGAATGCAAAAAAAAAGCACGTGTGTCTTGTTCTCCAGCAAGATAGGTATTCATCCCGAACCAGATATTCCACTGCTTGGGCCGCGTCTTTCGTTAATACCAAACAGAAAGTCTTAGGCCTAATTTTGAACACCAAGATAACCTTCATAACACACATCAAATATTTAAAAAGCAGGTGCATAAAAGCTATGAAAGTTCTAAAAGTGTTGTGTCGCACTATGTGGGGAAGTGGCACGAAGTGTCTGATCGACTTGTATACAAGCCTCATACGTACTCGTATATATTACGGAGCAATAGCATATCAGTCTGCGACACCTACTTTCCTTAAAATGCTTGACCTTGTTCATCATTTAAGCATCTGCCTCTCTAAGTGTGTTTATCGCCCTAGCCCCGTGGAGCACCTGTACGTCGAATCGAATGAACGGTCGCTCCACCTCGAGAGATGTTACATGTCTTTCAAATAGCATCTTGAGGTGAACGCGAACAAAAAACTTCCTTCACATTTCACAATTAAGGACATGTCAAACCTTGTTGTCTTTGAGAAATGACCTTTTATGAGACAGCCGTACTTCTTCCCTGTGAGAGGCCTAGCAAAGGAAACCAGTGTGCCACCTGTACACTGTTAGATGTCTTCCGCAGTATGCCTTCGACCGTGGCAATGACAGGCTAGAGACGGCCACCTGTCTTTCTAGGAGGTTACGAAGCACGCACAGATTGCACATATACAGACATACTTCTTTGAAATACATCAGAAATAATGTTCTTTTCCTTTACGGATGCCTCGAAGACACACACTTCTGTCTCGTACACAGTCCTTTTGGAAGCCGGCGTTCTGCACCCTGATACAAGCATTTTCACCGGCAAAGCTTATGTGATACTTGTGACTGTTAAACACAATAAACATATAAAACCACAGAAGGCCATATTATACAAACATTCTCTAAGCGTAGTAAAACCTCTCAAAACATTTAAAAACCAGAAAAATACTGTTTTTGTCTCGCTTTATTCGCTGTTATCTACAGTCTGCTCATACAAAAGCAATATGTTGTAGTCTGCTCGGTGCCAGGACACCGCACAACACACCGCAATGTTGTGGTAGACCAGCCAGCTGGATCCGCGAACAAAACCGGTACAAATACACCGATATCAATCCCTGCACTTTACTTGAAACCTTTTTCATAACGAAAGCTCAGGGGTTATTGGCAGAGCACTTAGGACACACACACAGGTAATAAATTGCATGTCATCAAGCCGAAACTTCAGATTGGCCGCCTGTATCTCAATCTAACGACACAGAAGTAATACCTACTAGGTTAAGAACAGGTCATACATACACTACAAATTCATTTGTTCTGTCAGGGAGCAATCAGCCTTTGTGTGCAGATGTGGAGAAGCAGTCACCGTCACCGCAATAGCATTTGCTTACGCAGGTGTTTGGCGTGTAGTGGCACCACGGGCCCGAGAAAATGGGGGAGTTTAGACTTCCTCTCCCACCTAGCCGTGCATGGCTGAGCCGTGTCCGGGGAAAAGGGCATCCTTGGGGTGGTGCCGATGCAGGGTGATGAGACCTCAAAGCCCCCCTTCCCTGCGGAGGCAGCACACCTCTTTGGCCCCGGCTTCACATAGGTGGCACAGTTAACCTGAGCCCCCCCCCCCTTTGGGAACCGGCAGTCGCATTTCCCTATCACTATCTACCTACATCTACGTTTATATTTCTCACTTTTTATTGGTCCTGTCTTCTACCCTCTTCTGTTTACTTCCAACGCTACAGGCGGCTAGGGCTAATCCTGTGCAAATAGCCTACTTTAGTCTAGGCGTTTTGGGTTAGAGTTGGGTTACACTTCGATCACTGTAACATCACACAGATCAATGAACACAACTCGTAGAGTGGTATCGGACACTGATTTGCTTGGCCTGACTGAAGCGCAACTTCTATAGGGTTGGAAGAGTCAGAATGTGACCAATGCAGAGAGTATTATCATCAGAAGAGACAACAAACAAACTACTAACAAAACACCTTATACTCATGCTCGCCTACGGTAATTTGCCAGAAACTATTCAAACACCCGGACTTCGATTAGACCATACTGCCACGTTGCATTTCCCAAGTTTTGTTATCGTCCCAAAACACCACACAATTCTCAGCGCAAACCGCGCCTGCAGTTTTCGAGAATGTTCCGGACTATAGTAGATCATTTCGATAAGATCACGCCCACTGTGCGAACGGTACAGATTGTTCTGGAACCTACGCCACCGCCAGCAATAACGCTAGAACATTCGACGGCAAGAGTATAAATGCCGACGCGCTTCGCCGCATGTCAGTAGTTGATCGAAGGCCGGCGCTCCTTTCGCCGCTATCAGTTCGAGACTGCTATCTATGCAAGACTACTGCTGTAATTGGACTTTCCGTTTACCGGGCACAGGTTCACCCAAATAAACAGTTAAATCCCAACACGAAGTCTCCTGTCTTCGGCCTAGTCGCGACCCAGTGACATCTGGTTGAGGTTCTGTTTCTTCCATGTACCAGACGCCTCCGTCAAGCCGTGAACCCAGCCCACGTCACGGAGAAGACACCGACGCCAACCAAGAGCAGCAAACAAGCCGTCGACAGCAAAGTCTCCCACCGGAGTACGGTCTTCTACAAGACAAGGCGCGGAAGACCAAGGCCATGACCTCGTTGGCAGCGACAGTGACAACCGGAGTGTCTCATCCCGCGATCGTCATTCATCCACCCAGGGAACCACCAACGTTCAACGGGTCATCGTTTGAAGACCCGGAAACCTGGCTAGAAACATACGACCGTGTGGCCGCCCTCAGCCACTGGGACAACGAAGAAAAGCTCCGTCGTGTGTACTTCTACCTTGAAGACAACGCAAGGACCTGGTTAGAGAATCGGGAGTCCATGCTCCGAACGTGGGATGTCTTCTGCGGCGCATTTCTGCAAACGTTCGCGAGCGTCGCTCGCAAAGAGAGGGCCGCTGCTCTACTTGAGACCCGGGTACAGCTACCAAATGAAAAGGTTGGAATTTTCCCAGAGGAGATGACCCGCCTAATCCGTCACGCAGACCAAGACATGTCCGAGGAGAAGAAAGCTCGTTTCCTCATGCGAGGGGTCAAACCGGTGCTCTTCACGGGACTAATGAGTAACCCACCGAACACCGTCCAAGAATTTGTATCCGAGGCCACCACCATCGAAAAAAACCTGGACATGCGCACCAGACAGTATAATCGTCACCTTTTTCCAGATTGCGCAACTGCTCAAGCCAGTGACTCCGAAGACCTGCGTGAAACGATCCGAGCGATCGTGCGGGAAGAGCTGCGCAAACTGTTGCCTTCGGTGCAGCCTCAAGTGGATTCGATCGCCTACATTGTGCGAGAAGTCCGGCAATCACTTCGAATTCCCCAAACACCACTGCCCGAGCCAGAAACTATGAGCTACGCCGCTGCAGTGCGCCACAACGCTCCTCCCCGTCCACGCCAAAACGCCACCCCGTCGCACTTCCGTCGCCAGACGCCACCACCGCCACCACCCCCACCGACGTCCTACCATTCCCCAGCGGGCCAGCGCAGTGCGCCGAGGAAAACGGACGTTTGGCGTGCACCTGACAACTGCCCGCCCTGCTACCACTGCGGCGAGGCCGGGCACACATACCGCCGTTGCCAGTACCGACAGCCTGGACTGCGTGCTTCGCCGTCAATGCACCACGTCCGCAGCCAGGAGATCGACCACGTGACATAGCCGACTACCTGGCAGGAACTAAATTGACACCACGAAGTCCTTCCCGTTCACCGTCGCCCAGCCGCCGCACGTCACCGCACCACCGGCAGTACTCTGGCCCAACGCGGGGCCGGTCTCCTAGCCCGTATCAGGGAAACTAAGGGCAGAAACTGGTGGAGGTGCAGTTGCTGTGCGACAAACTACCAAAGATCCTCCGACGACGACGACGCCGCGACGCAACTTTCCGAACACAACGCCAACCGGGCAAAGCCCTGACGGCGAAAGCTCACTTACCGAAGGTGGCCTGACGACGCAACATGAAAGCAGCGGAAAAAACCGACACAGCCGTGACAGGACGCCACGCCCTAACTGTAATGGGAGACGGCGAACTAGTGACCTCGACGTTCTTATCGACGGCCACAGTGTACCCGCTCTCGTCGATAATGGAGCCGACTATTCTGTCATCAGTGGGTCGTTCGCCGCGAAGTTAAAGAAAGTTAGGACAGCTTGGAAAGGCCCTGAAATCCGCACAGCCGGAGGTCATCTCATAACGCCTGCAGGAATCTGCACAGCGAGAGTCACCATTAACGGCCGTATTTATCCTACAGACTTCGTAGTCCTACAGCGTTGCTCGAGAGGTGTCATCCTTGGCATGGACTTCTTATGCCGCCATGGTGCTGTCATCAACCTAAAAACAAAGTCGATAACGTTATCCACAGAAGAAGCACTACCGCCGCGCACGCCGTCAGGACACCATGCCTTGAATGTGCTGGAAGAACAAGTCACCATTCCGCCTCGCTCAACCGTCATTATTTCAGTCGGCGCTCCTAAATCACATGACTTGGAAGGCGTCGTTGAAAGCAGTCAGCATCTCTTGGTCACCCGAAATATTTGCGTCGCAAGAGGAATTGCAGAGCTTCGGGGAGGAAAAGCAACGGTTATGCTCACAAATTTCAGCAATGAGCACAAACTGGTGAACAAAGGAGCAACGGTCGCATACATCGAAGAAATTGTCGAAGCCACCAGTGCTTTCGCCCTCGCCGATTCTGCGGAACCTGCTCAGAAGAACCAAGCCCCTCCCATAGCTTTCGACGTCAATCCCAGACTTCCGAACGATAAGCAAGAACAGCTCAAGGCCCCGCTCCTGCAATACGAAGACTGCTTTTCGTCGTCATCGACAATTCGGCAGACCCCAATCACGAAACATTGCATTATAACCGACGAAAATGCCAGACCACTCCGTCAGAGTCCGTACAGGGTTTCGAAACGAGAACGTGAGGCCATGAAGAGACAAGTTGATGAAATGATGCGGGATGACATTATCCAGCTGTCCAAGGGTACATCGGCATCCCCCGTGGTGTTAGTGAAGAAAAAGAATGGGACCCTACGTTTCTGCGTCGATTATCGCCGCTTGAACAAAATCACAAGAAAGGACGTGTATCCTCTCCCTTGAATAGACGACGCACTTGATCGGCTCCGTAACGCCAACTACTTTTCGTCAGTGAACCTCAAGACTGGCTATTGGCAAATTGAAGTCGACGAATGAGACCGAGAGAAGACAGCGTTTATAACACCGGACTGCCTCTTCGAGTTTAAGGTGATGCCCTTCGGCCTTTGCTCAGCGCCTGCAACTTTTCAACGCGTTCTGGATACAGTACTTGCAGGATTGAAGTGGCAGACTTGCCTTGTGTACTTGGACGACGTCGTCGTGTTTTCGTCAAATTTCGACGAGCAACTTCGGCATCTTGAAGCTGTACTTCAAGCCATCAAGACGTCCGGGCTCACACTGAAGCCAGAAAAGTGCAGATTTGCGTATGAGGAGCTCTTGTTTCTGGGGCATGTTATCAGCAAGTCTGGAGTTCGTTCCGATTCACGGAAAACAGCCGCCATCGCCGACTTCCCGCCGCCCACTGACAAGAAGGCCGTGCGACGATTTCTGGGCCTGTGCGCCTAATAAAGCCGGTTCGTGAAAAATTCGCCCGCATCGCCAATCCTCTCACTAACCTTACCAAGGCCGACGTGGAGTTCAAGTGGGAAACACCACAGGACACGCTTTTCAGGAACTTAAACATCGCCTCCAGACGCCTCCGTTACTTGCCCATTTTGACGAATTCGAAACCAGTGGATCGTTGTAGCTACCGACTACCTCACCCGCTACGCCGAGACAAAAGCCCTGCCAAAAGGCAGTGCATCCGAGGTAGCTAAGTTCTTCGTCAAAAATATCGTCCTACGTCACGGCGCCCTGGAGGTCCTTACCACCGACAGAGGAACGGCATTCACTGGCGACTTAACTCAAGCGATCTTGGCATACAGCCAAACAAACCACCACCGGACGACAGCGTACCACCCACCGACCAACAGCCTCACCGAGCGGCTTAACAAGACGATCGCCGACATGCTGTCAGTGTACGTCGATGTCGAACACAAGACGTGGGACGCCATTCTTCCGTATGTGACCTTCGCATACAACACGGCGGTGCAGGAGACGACGCAGATATCTCCATACAAATTGGTCTACCGAAGGAGCCCGGCAACGACGCTCGATGCCATGTTACCCAAAGTAACCGTCGAAGAGAACCTCGATGTGAGCGAGTACCTTCAACGCGCCGACGAAGCCCGACAACTTGCGCGTCTCCGTATCAAGAATCAACAGACGACCGACAGCCACCGTTACAACCTTCGACGACGCTTCGTGGAATACCAGCCCGGTGAACGTGTTTGGGTGTGGACGCCGACACACCGACGTGGACTAAGTGAAAAGCTTCTGCGACGGTACTTCGGACCGTACAGGGTGGTTCGACGTCTCGGCCCACTTAGTTACGAGGTTGTCCCCGACGGCATCACGAACTCTCAACGACGCCGATCGCGACCTGAAGTCGTCCATGTCGCGCGCCTCAAGCCGTTTCGTGCGCGTTAACAAACTGAAACAGTGTTTTTTGTATTATTTATTCATTCTACTTTCTTGCATTATTGTTGTGCCTTCGCCTTTAGTTAAAAGCATCGGGACGATGCCTTTTTTCAGAGGGGGCGATGCCACGTTCCATTTCCCAAGCTTTTGTTATCGTCCCAAAACACCACACGATTCTCAGTGTAAACCATGCCTGCAGTTTTCGAGAAGGTTCCGGACTATAGTAGATCATTTTGATAAGATCACGCGCACTGTGCGAACGGTACAGATTGTTCTGCAACCTACGCCACCGCCAGCGATAACGCTAGAACATTCGACGGCAAGAGTATAAATGCCGACGCGTTTCGCTGCTTGTCAGTAGTTGATCGAAGGCCGACGCTCCGTTCGCCGGTCTAGCTGTCTCTTCTCGAGTCATCAAGCGAGACCCGGGGTCACGTCACGCGGACGTCGACCCCAGGGTTTCAAGTTGGCAAAAGAAGTCTACGCGGCACCGGCGTCTTGTACGCGCGACCGCCGCCCCTGGGTCTCGGGCCTTGCTGCCTGTAGCCCGCCTACCCTATGCCAGGAGGAGGTGCAAGGTCCCCGGTTCACGCCCGCCGTCCCGGAGTCCCCTGCGGTCCACCTGGTACCACCAAGACCTGCGCGGCACTCGCCTCGGCTGAGCCGCTTCCTACCAGAGTGCAGCTCGACTGCACGTTACAAGTCACCCACGAGCCACACCCAACCGGCGGCTTGCGGGGTCCACCCACCAGAATGGCCACGCCATTTGAACTCCCGGTGAGGGAGAATTGTTTCATGTTTTCCGCGCCCGAGGGCGATATCTCCATCGATGAGTTATTTGACGCAATTAAAGAGACAGCTGGTGACGACAGCGTATCAGTACTGCAACATATGGGGGGCGCAAAATTTCTTGTATGCACCCGCAATGCTGGCCAGGCGATGAAGCTAATGGTGGCGGAAGGATTTGTAGTGAACGGGGCGAGGGTGCCAGTAGAGGCAGTCGGGCCGCTGGTTACATATGTGAACGTTTACCGTTACCCCGCTTTTCTATCAGACGAGGCCCTTAGCAACGCCTTAGCCCAGTTTGGTAAAGTGAAGGTCATTTCCTTCGCCACCCTAGCCACTCGCCAGACCAAGTTAAACGGGGTACGTGTGGTTAAAATTGAGATGTGCCGCCCAGTCCCCAAGTTCATAACTATTGCGGGGCACAAAGTCATGTGCGAGTACAGAGGCATGCGCCGGGTGTGCGCGCATTGTGGTGAAGTCGGGCATATGGCGACTGCGTGCACCACGGCGTACTGTAAGCGGTGCGGCACCTTCGGCCACGATACTGAGGGCTGCTCAGCAGACTGTAAACGTTGCGGGGGTCTCCACGGAACACACGAGTGCTTTCGTAAGCGCTCATACGCTTCGGCCGCCCGCGGCTTCCCCTCGCTATCTGCATCCGCTTCGTCGCACTCTCAGTCAAGCGGCCCCGCCTCTGCCCGAGCAACTGACTCGCCGCGTATGCAGGTCCTTACGTCCAGGTCCGCATCCTGCACAACCGAGAGGGGATCCCTCTTCCGGGGACCGCGACTTAGACTCCAATCTGACTAAAGGCAGTGGCATGGGCGATCCGTCCGCCAGTGAGGGGGAGAGGTCCGGGAGGTTTGGCGAGACTACCACCAGGTCGACCGAAACAGTCTAGCGATATCGAGACGGGTTCGGCGCAATCGTCCCCCCCAAAGCCGCCTCCACTCTCGGCGACCCAGGATGACTGCGGGAATTCGCTGACCGCAGCTGAAGCAACCCCCGAGTCCAACGAGCAGGGAGAGGCCCTCTTTGCTTTATCACACACACCCGTCAACGTCCGGGCCCCAGTGACCAGCCTGGCCTTGGAGGCCGGCACCCAAGACCCAGCCGGCGACGACGCCCCCATAAAAAGTAAAGGGTATTACTTTCTACCCGGCGACAGCGAATGCCACCATGCTGCACCGACTTCCTCCCCCGCCTCCCATTCGGCACGCCCAAGCCGGAAATCGGGCGCGAAAACTGGACAGATGGCCACTGGGCTAGAGCAGAGAGCTCGCTCGCACTCACGAATACGCCCTGATGATGATAAGCGGTATCTGGGTGAGAGGGCAGCCAGCAAGAAGGCCTGGCAGCGTAGGCCCGGGCCAGCAGGCCAAAGCAGTGATAGCGACGCTCCACCACACGCGAAGGCTCAGAAGCTCGAGAAAGATAGTGTAGGCAAAGGGGAACCACCCCCCAAGCCCCGAGACGCAAGTCACTGAAGTGGCGCGCCTGCCCTGTCGGCTTCACGGCCCTTTTCCCTTCCTCTCGTTCACTCTGGCCGCACTATGTCCCACTTGCCTTCCCTTCTCCTTCTTGTGCAGCACCCTCCTTGCCCCTTTTTGTCGGCACGCGGCTGTCGCTTATCTTGCTCGGTGCATTCGCTCACCCCTCTTTCCTGCTCCCCTCCAGCGCTGGGCATCGTGCCAAATCGGCGGATGACAGCCACGCTGCTTGCTAGCCTCGATACTTCCCGCGTTTTGTTTTCTTCTTTTAAAGGTTTTTGATGGTCTTTTTGAAATTGGCTACGTGGAATATCAGAGGGTTTGGAATTAGGGCGAAACAAGCAGCCATCCTAGGTTTTGCTAGGAACCAGAACATAGACCTCCTGTTTGTTCAAGAGGCGAATTTCCGAACGCCGCTGGATGTGGTTAATTTCCGCCGAGATCATCAGACCGACGCCTTTTTCTCTCTGGCGACCACGAGAGCATGCGGGGCCGGAGTAATATTTGTATCAGGCAGATTTCGATCAAAATCCCATTCTATTTTCGGGGCAAATGGTCGGTACATAATGATTGACATTTTCATCGAAGGCAAAAAGATTCGCATTGTGAACGTCTATGCCCCCGTGACAAGAAAACATACGAATAAGTTCTTTCAAGAGATGCACGAACTCCTCCTAGAGCCCATTCCCCACGTACTGGTCGATGATTTTAATTGCGTGGTAGATTCTAACCGGGACGTGAGGGGGCCAAGCCAAGGAAGATCAACCTACAATGCAAAAGAGTTGGTGAAAACCCTTCGGCACCTAAACCTTTCGGACATGTGGGTACTAAAGACCGCTTCGTAGCAACCCGTACCTCTAGATCAGCAGGAAGTAGAATAGACCGGATGTACTTTCCGGACCTCCTCCTCCCTTTGGTTGAAGGATGCGAAGTTTCCGGCCAACCTGAAAGAGAAGACGGATCATGCCCCGCTTGTCACGATGGTAAAGGGATCCCCCGGCCCGCACTCTGATAACAATAGCTGGAGAATAGACGCTGAGCTGTTGAAAGACGAGACTTGTGTAGAAAACTTGAAAGCTGCCATCAGCGCATCAGTAGAAAATACCGGACATACTACCCCCCTCTGTGGGATAAACTTAAAGAAGAATGGAAGGCCCTGTTACAAAAAGAAGGCAAAGCCAGAAAAAGACGTCATACACAAAAGATGAAAGAACTTCTTCGCCGAATGCAGATCATCAAGGCAGCCGACACGTTGACCTCATGTACAACAGAGTACCTGACCTCGCTCGAGGAGCAATACAACCAACTCCTCAGAGATACCATGAGGCGACCTAGAAGTGAGCATGGACTGTTGGGCACGGCAGCCGGAGTTGATGTGAGGGAAGTACGCGGAAATGGCTGTTTGCGAATTGCAGAGGCAAAGCGCTTAGACGGTTCTGTAACCGACGACCCAGCAGAAATTGAGAACATCTTCAGAGAGTACTTCAGCATACAGTTTCAAGACACCGAACAAATAGACACCAATCGGGGACCCGGCCATGTCAAAGAACTTTGCAAACATCTGCACCGAATTAAGGAGGAGGAGGAGCCAGCAACCCTTAGCGCTTAAGTCTCTCCTGCAGAGCTTCGCGAAGCCATAAGAAGCATGACCCCCAATTCTGCCCCAGGCGCTGATGGCCTGACTGCCGCCTTCTATATGACTTTTCTCGAAGTTCTAGAAGAACCCTTGCTCGCGCTGGTGAATGCGATCTTCAGGTTCTTTAAGAAACCTGACTCCTTCGGAGTGGGTAAAATAGTCATACTACAGAAAAAGGGTGCACAACCAACCGAGCCCACGGCGTGGCGTCCAATCATGCTTCTGAATACCGATTACAAGCTGGTAGGCACTATACTGAACAACAGGCTCAAGCTCCTGTTACCGGACATCATTAGCCCGTACCAAACGTGCACCATTCCCGGAAGGTCGCTCTTTGCAAACCTCACAGTGATCCGTGACTCTTTCGAATACGCGACGACAAGAGGTTTCAATGGTGTTTTCATTTCCCTAGACCAAGCTAAAGCTTTTGACAGCGTACGACACCATTACCTCTTCGACGCGATGCAGGAGTTTGGCTTACCGGGAAGTTTTATGAAACTGGCAAAAACTTTGTACGAGGACCTAACCTGCACCGTTGTGATAAACGGAGTCGCAACGCCAGCATTAAAGTATAGCAGAGGCATAAGGCAAGGATGCCCATTGGGCCCGACCTTTTTTGTCATGTCGTGCGAGCCGCTGATCACAAGTGTTATTGCGCTTGAAGGCATTCGGGGCTTCCCACTGATGGGCCAGGAGCAGGTGAAAGTGCTGGCATACGCGGACGACATTTCCCTGTTTGTTCGGGATGAAAGCAGCCTCCAAGCCTTCAGTGCGACGTTTACAAGATACGCGCAGGCATCCGGAGCGGCGATAAATGCGGACAAGAGCAAGGCGATGCTATATGGAACTTTCCCTAGAGAAGCCCTAGGAAACATCGAAGTGGTGTCCATTGTTAAAGTACTGGGAATCTACTTCTCCAGTGAAGGGGTGGCACCAGCCACGTGGCAAAGAGCCCTCGAGAGGGCAAAGCAGGCAGCCGACCGCATTCGCCTCCTAAACCTCACGTTACGTGAAAAAGCACTGGCAGCAAGGACCACCTTTTGCGCGTTTGCGTTCTACGCCAGTAGGGTAGCGGTGATCCCTAGGAAAACCGCGAGCCAACTGAACGCCGTGATCACCGATTTGCTATGGGAAGGTAAACAGGCATCAGTCAAGCGACACCTCCTTCAGGTACCCGAGGACAAAGGTGTCCTCGGCCTCCCACACGTACAAATGACCAGCCAGATACTGGCCCTCAAGATTACCCGCATGCTTTATTACGCAGCGAGTTACGTTGGGAAGAATCTAATCAACTACTGGACAAGCACCATCACGCACTAACTGGAAAACCACAAACACACTGGACCGCGCGCGGAAGCGCCATCACACTTTTATAGGATGGCGGCAACTACGACAAAGATCATAGAAAACGAAGTTCCGAACTGCGACATTGACGAGGACCCATCCGCCCGAATTGTCGAAGCGATAACAGATAACCAGTTGCCCGAAGGAGAAAAGGAGCAGATAAAAAGCCTAGGACTGTGCAAACAAAAAAGCAATAAGTACCGACCGCGCGAAGTACATGACTTCGAGTGGAAGCGCAAGTGGTAAGTTTTGCCCACGAGACATCGCCTGCACCGTTTTGGCATCACGCCGAATAGCCAGTGTCCTAATTGCCGCGCTGAGGAAACGATCTCCCACGCGTTGTTAGAATGCGGGGCGGCAAAGTCGGTATGGCGCCTGGTTGCGAGGTGCTTCAGCATCCGCCCTCCCCCGGCCCTCGAAAGGAATAGGGGCTGCTTCGCAAGGCTGGTGATTTCCAACACACTCTTTGTGATTTGGAAACGCCGGTGCCTTGCTGAGGTAAACCCCAGTGAGAGCGGCCTACCCAGCACTAGCCATGATCAGGCAGAAAATAGTGCAGTACTTAGCTAAGGAACTGGAAGCTGGCGGGGAGGACCAGTTCCTTCGCCGCTGGCACACAAAGTTTTTTTTCTTCAGAGGTGCGAAACTCTGTACCCCCATAATCCCCTACTAACCCCTTCTCCCCAGAACATTGTGTTACAAGTGTATGTATCGCGCCAGTCGAAGTATTGTAAATATGCCTACCCATGTTCCCGATATGTTGCTAACTTCAATGTATATGTGAATGTCAATATATAGTGGTGGTTTTTTTACGAATGTATGCGTGAGTTCAGCACCAAACTTGTAGATGATGTATATGTATATGTGTATGCGTGTATATTGTAATATATGTGTATGTATGTGGTGTCTGTATGTATATATATAGATATATAGTATATATATATATTATATGTATATATATATATATATATATGTATGTGTATATATATGTATATATATATATAATATATATATATATTATATATATAATAATAATATATAATATAATCCTGTGTATGTGCCGCTAGTTTCCTCTATGGATAACGGAGTTTGTATGCCCCATAGTGCACAAGAGGGGTGTCTAAACGAGCACTGCATGTATAAAATGATGTAAAGAGTTTTTTTGAGTTTGAGGTTAATAAACTTCTCTTTGTATCAGTCCGAGACTGCTATCTGTGCAAGACTACTGCTGTGATTGGACTTTCCGTTTACCGGGCACAGGTTCGCCCAAATAAACAGTTAAATCCCAACACGAAGTCTCCTGTCTTCGGCCACGTCACAACCCCGTGACAATACATACCTGATCCACGTCATTGTTTTGAATGCCAGAGGTATCGCCACGGATCACAATGCTGTCGTGGTCCCCAAAAATGTGCATAATGTGGAGTGTCAGGTCACATGTTTTAACATGCAAAGAACCGTCACACTTTGTGAACTGTGATGAAAATTATGGCGCATACTTATAAATTTGTTCATATTGAAAAAAAGAGATAATCACATTTTGGAGAAAAGAAAATATCACATTCAAAAAAGCAAGAAAAAAAGTGTTGCCATTTTATGACCCCACATATGCTGATGCAGCGTGTCAGGGTGCAACGCCACACCAGCCCTCGCCACTTTTTCAGCCAGCGCAGAGCGAGCAGTGGGCTGTTGCACCTGCCCCCAATGCGGCAGTAATTCTGTCTACTCCGCCTCCCAGCAATTTGACACCAGAGACTTCAGGGTCCTCTCGTCTGATATATTCACCTCACCAGGCGAGACCTAAAATCTGAACCATCAGCTCGCACGAGCAGGGATCCAGTGCCTCCGAAGAGGCAATGAATACAACGGTACCCTTGGTGCTAAAGGAGCGGCGTGGCGCCTAATAAAATGAAAAGCGAAAGACGAGGCCGGACGACCGTTCTGCCACCTGAATTAACAAGTTCACTCCAACACAGGATACTCTCTGTACACAGAGCAGCATCTCTTTTTAATATGCAGACAGACATATTACAGTGCAACATCCGAGGCCTTCTTCAAGTCCTTGATGACCTACAAGAACTCCTCCATGAACACACTACTAGAGTGCTTTGTGTACAAGAGACACGCTAAAACGAAGACACAAGAACTTTTATCGTAACTACGTAATCTTCCGAAAGGATAGAGATGATGCCATGCCGCCATCCGGTAGTGTAGCTGTTATAGTTAAGTTAGAGATAGCATATACACTATTACCCCTCCAAAATTCTCTCAAGGCGGTGGCTGTCCGAGCACTCATTCTAAACTATCTTGCCACCGTCTGCTCTTTGTACATACCTCTGCACCACCCTCTTAAGAAACGTGAATTCTAGTCTTTATTACATGAAGTACCTGAACCTTAAGTGCTCCTTGGGAACCAGAACGACCTGAGTGGTCCTTGTGGTGATTTTTGCTGTGATGCACGAGGTCTACTCAATTACAGTTTCTCTTCTCTTCCGGTGTTTGTCTGTTAAATAAGAAGGAACCAATATACTATAACATAGCCAACAAAACATAGTCATCTATAAACCTCAGTATCCTACCTCATTCACTTCTTCCCCTTATGAATTGGAAAGTAAGAAATAATTCGCATTTAAGTGACCTTTTTCTTTTAGTTTTCAGCACACCAACATTATCGGAATGGCTGGCAAAGAATGACGACTGGGGAAAATTTCATAACATTACTCATTTATGTTGGACTGACTTGGGCGGGTTAAGCATAGATTAAGCTGTGCAGTACTTCAGAGCTTTTTTAGTGACGCAGCAGTCAATGCATTCCGCAAACATGTGGACTATACGCAAGCGGAGCGTGCCATAGTGGAACTTTGAATGTTGAAATGCGCGAAAGGAGCAGAACAGGGCATGGAATTTGCTGCGGAACTCACAAACCGCAGAAACATTGAAAGCGTTAAGAAAATAAAATCTCAACGCAGCAGAACTCGTTGGCAGGCCTGAAGGGAAAGTTGGCGCAAGTGTTTAACAAAGACCAACTCGTATGCACAGGATGCTAAATTCTGGAACATCAATAGTAGGGTAGCAGGAAGACAAGTACACTCACTCCCACTCGTAAACACACATGGCGCCAGCTCGGAAGATCAAGTGAACTTCGTCGGCGCACACTTCCAACGGGTGTGCAGCTTGTAAAACTTCACTGACGCTCTCCAAAAACATAAAACGAGAATTGAGAACCAGTTAGTAATACACAAATGTAGAAAACACGAATTATACAGCCAAGCTTTCGGCATGGCTGAGCTCGAGACATTACTAAGCTGCAGTGTTTCCGCCCGAAGTTCTGATCGAGGGGTGTAAACTATGCTGAAAAATCTGCCAATGTACACAGAAAAAACCTTACTTTGTACAATGCTATGTGGTTTCCTTGTGCTCTCGCTACTTCCTGGCAAGAAACTATCGTTATGCCTAATTTGAAAGAAGTGAAGGACCCTCCTTCGGTTTCGAGTTATAGGCTTACTGCACTTAAAAGCGGCTTGCACAAATTTTTTGAGAAAATAATAAACAACCTGTTTGTACATTTTCTTGCTACAAACCATTTGCTCGACCCGTTTCAGTGTGGGTTTTGAGAGGGCAGGTTCACCACCGACCACCTTGTTCGTATCGAAGCACAGATAAGAGATATTTTCGTGCAGAAGCAATACTTCCTTTCTGTGTTCCTGGACCTCGAAAGGCATATGATACAACAAGGCGCTTCGGAATATTAGGGGCCTGTCGCAGTTAGCAGTACGTGGCACAATGTTTACTATATTTGAAAGTCACTTGTCAAAGCAGACTTTCCGCGTTCGAGTAGGCAGCGTTCTTTCTCAAACTTTTGTTCAAGAAACCTACGTGCCGCAAGGTGGTTGTACTTAGTTGCGCCCTTTTTATTATCAAAATGAATTCTTTGCGCTTGTCCATCCCTCGAAGTATGTTATATTGTACATATGTCAACGACGCCCAGCTTGGTTTTAAATCTTTTAATCTGGCCTTGTGTAAGCTGCAGATTCACCTTCATTTGAACAAAGAAACATAATGGGCAGAAGAAAACGGGTTCCGACTGAATGTACAGAAAAGCACGAGAGTCTTGTTCTCCAAGAAGAGAGGCATTCATTTGGAACCCGATATCCAACTGCACGGGCAATGTTTTTCTGTTATTACTGAACAAAAACCCTTAGGCCTAATTTTGGACGCCAAGCTAACCTTTATACCACACAAAAAGTATTTAAAAACAAGTGAATCAAGCCATGAATGTTCTAACTGTTTTTTTCACTCACTATGTGGAGAAGTGACAAGATTTGATTGAGTGATGTGTGAGGATTAGCGTCTCAAAACCTCCTTATGATTATAAGAGACGCCATAGTGGAGGGCTCCGGAAATGTCGACCACCTGGGGTTCTTTAACATGCATTCAAATCTAAGCACACGGGCCTACAACATTTCCGCCTCTATCGGAAATGCTGCCGCATCAGGCTGGATTTATACCCGTGACCTGTGGGTCAGCAGCCGTGTACCTTAGCCACTAGAAAACCGCGGAGGGGCAAGAAGTGACAAGAAGTGTCTGATCAATTTGAGTAATAGTCTTACAAAACACGCCTAGACAAGGGGGCAATGGCATATCAGACTGCGACACCTAATGCCCTTAAAATGCTTGACCCTGTAAATCATGCTACTTGCATCTTTCTTTATGGAAAGTTTATCGATTTCTCTTGAGAAATTACGGTGACATCTGATTATCTCTAGATTTCTTCCGGGATGCCTATAAATGTTCGATTGACGCCCTGATTCCTGGGTGTTTTCCTGACTCCTGATATATCCAAGAAATAAAGTGCCTTGTCGTAATTTATGAATGAAATGTTTAGTGGTTGGGTGTATTGTCAGCGTTTCTCCAGTAAATATATACATTGTGCTATTGCCGCTTTGCGTGACCTGATTTCTAGGGTGGTGGGCAGTGTGTTCCGCGCTGCTGTTATACCACTGCTTCCTGTGCTCTCACCTCCGGGCTTGTGTTCTCACTAGGCATACATTGAAAGCCCTAAGCCGTGCTCTGCCTTCAAAAAATAGGTTGTTCTGTTCGTTGCCGCTGAACCTTACAGAGATGAGAGCTCCTTCGAAATCACTTTCATTATATACATAAACGTGTTTGGTATATACAGCACTTATTCGTCATCGGGTTAGCCTATAGCGGGCACATTGCGTGAGCTGCGCCGACTAACGAACAATGCGCAGCGTACCAGCCTACACGCTAAGGGGTTCCAAACAAAAACAGCTAACGTTAAAAATGAATATATAAAAATAGACCACGCATAAATCATACTTGTGTCTTCGTCATTCTCACCTACCTCCACTGAAGCTCCCCGAAAGGGGATCTGTTGCACCTGCTTTTTTCGTGATGAGCATTATTGAAAGAGGACCTTGTGAAGTGAACTTTTTGTGGTGGCTTATTGTCCTAGCTGTCACATCGAGGTAATAAAAGTATATTAAAGCCTAACTTGTCACATCCACTAGTTACGCGTATTCGACCAGATATTTGTTCAACTTGGTATGAAAGTTTACAGCATGTGATTTGCACAAAGCTGATTGGTGAATTCGTCATTCAGTAGAAGCTTGCCGATATTTTCTATCGGTATGGCACTTTAATTCACTTGAAAGCACAGTGACTGTGTTCCTGTTTGTCTTACTTCTCTTTACTTTGTAGTCAATAAAGGTTTATTATTGCGTATAATAAAAAATACTGGTAGAAACCTCGACCAAATAAACATAATATTTTGTGTTAGCGGCATTGTGCAAATTTTGTAAATCAGCATACCACATAAAAAAAATCTCTAGCAGAATATGCGTGAAGAGTACTTGTCAACGTTGGACTGAAATATAATTGACGAGAGTATTTCAAATGACATTTTATTTCGCCTGAATTATCGACTGAAGTAATACATCTATTGGCGCATGCCGTGCAGATGAACATTGCATGTGGGCACTTCTAGCAAAATTATTAGACAATGGCACATATCAGTAAATGGTAATGCAGCTTTGTTTTTCCGTCTATCATTACATTCAATTCAACTACTCCAGCGAATAGGCAGAGATATCCATATAATGAGTTTCACCGATTCATTTTTGTGTCCTTTATTCACTCCAAGGAGAAATACTTCAAGTTGTTTTAGAAGTATTATGCCTCTCTTGTTATGCTTCAGAATGAAATGAGAACGCTGTTGAAGGAGTACATCATCTGTCACTGCATAGATGACTACAGATACTAGTTTAGCTCTTAGCTCTAGGTGATATATTTTCATTATTTATGGGTTGATTAGTGTGATACGAGGTGAAGTTGAGCAGCCAGATGTGGCACAGAGTATGGGGAATCATTTATTTTCATGGACACTCAACTAAAATAAAAGCTGAGTCACTCCTAACAAAGAACTCTCACCAGAGCTGTTCTTGAACGACCCTGTTTTTGGTAACAAAAGTCGAGAGACCTTTTTTCCATGCATCCCTAGTTTAGAAAACAAATGTTCAACGCCTGCCTGTTCAGTGCTCAGAACCCTAAGTTACCCCTAGCTTGCTACTTCTATAAAAAAGCACGCATTTGAGCACATCAAAGAAGTAAAGGTAAATTCATTAGTGGTTAAATTCATGAAGAAAATTGCTTATTCTAATATTTACCAAGGGTAATAAATTGACTAAACATATGTCGGAGGTACAAGTTTTTTTTTTCAGCATTCTAATGGGCTGCTCGCGTAAACAGTATTGTAATAAAGCCATGTATTCTGACATCCCAGTATTATAGGCGCACTGCAGGCCGTTTTTTCCGTCGCAGACATTCAAGAATATGACCTCAATTGATAACTAGTTTTTGGCGCGGCTGAGTGAAAAGTGCAAGGTTGAAATAAAGAATCGCAAACACCAAGCATTCTTCAGCTTACTTAATCAGGACGGGCGCCTTGTTGAGAAATAGGTAGAGCCAACCGTACGCAGTGAAACACGCCCACTGCTCTCTTTCAAATGCACCATTTTGTTTCCTTTAGAAATGTGCTTTAGAACGTACAACCACAGCATTTGCGTTCACGTTGCTTTGTTTTCTTGCTTGCTGTTTGCAACACTCTTCGACTCGTGTATAAAAGGAAGTGAAAAGAAAGTTGCGTTTTAAAGAAGCAGGGAACAACATCGCCTATGCTGCATCGTTATTGAGAGTGGAAGGTACAAAAGCTAGCTACGGTGAAGACCCGCAGTATGGACGAGACATTCGTGCATATAGGGAGCATACACACTTTCATCAGATAAACAAAGAGTTATTTTCATGGTATAAACAAAAGACGGAGTAATTGCCGCACGCACATCTGCTAGAGCTGCTGGTCATAGCTCAATCACTCTGGCGCTTACACCTGTTGTAGGCTGTGTACGAGTGCTAGTGGCGACGTACCATGGGTGACTTTTTGCTTGTCGTCAGTTTTTTGTCATTTGATAATCTAATATTATATGGTTGCTTCATTACTGATGATGGAGACAAAGCTGCATGCCTAGGCAGCATTTTCCTCTCAGTATTTTACCTAAACACTGTTGTAACTAGCGTGCAGTTATTAGGAGCATTTTGCCTATTTTTCACTAGAGCTTAGTGTTAATAAAAGTGAAAAATTTGAAGGACGTTGAAGAAAGCAAATCTAGAGGTCCAGACAAACTTTTTCCGAGTATACTTAGCCGTTGTGCGGGGCCAATTTTTATGTACCTGTATGCAATTTAGAAGATCTTTAGTGACAGGTATCTTACTGTATGCCTGGAAGATCGCGCACCTGGTGCCAACACATCAATATGGTTCAGAAAAAAAAATTGGTAATTAAGCACAAATATCGCTTGCGTTTCTCACTTGTAAAATACTTGAACACAATTCATATAAACGAATAATAAATTGTTTAAACATGCACAAGGTACTCATTGACCAAAAAGAAGAATTTAACAGAGGACTGTCTTGCACGACACAATTAGTAGAATTTTATCACGATGTGATGTCGGGTGTAAGTAGTGTAGGATAGGTTAACGGTGTGTTCCTGAATTTTCGTAAAGCCTTTGACACAGTTTCACGTTCCCTCTTACTGTTTTAACTTACCACCATAAATGTTGATAAGACTGTTTTTATTTGGGTGAAATTCTACATTTATCAAAGATGATAATCCATAGTAATGATGGAGAAATTCTCCGAATACGCAGATTTCACTTCATGGTTACCACAGGGCTCCGTTCTTGGTCTGCTATATCTTTAATAATGTGAATGCTATCTCAATATGGGGTTATTTTCTAAATAATGCGTCGTGTACGAAAAAATTCTAGTCACAGTCATGCATTAGAACTTCAAATATATTTATCACTCATCTATAACTGAGTGTGAAATAGAAAAAGGTTTTGAACATAACAAAGTGTGTATATATTTCATTTACAAAAAGGATAAAACAAATTCCTTCATGGTACAAACCTGAACAGTTCTAAGATAAAACAAGATAGTACATACAAGCATCTAAGTGTGCTACTAAGATTTATATGTTCATAGAGGTCGCGGGAGGGTCCTGTCACAGCCAAACATGGTAGCGTAAAAATCTCACTAAAAGAAACTTGTGATGTTGACATGCCAGTTTAAAACTTGTGGCGTACACACTTGCATCAGACCTATCATGCAATGCGTTTTTGCCATGTGGACCCAACAGATGTAACCTTAGTTGCTGCTCTCGATCAGATACAAAGAATTGTAGCTGAAAGTGTCTTGGTACTGTACGAAAGGAGGGAGACCTGCACTTCAATGAAAGGTGAGCCAGAATAGGAGTGTCTCTCTGACCTGAACAATAAACGGAGATGAAAATTTGTTTATACGGTTTACTATATTAAACTAGAACACTACGAAAATTTTATCTACACAAACCTCCCTATATTTGAAAACGCTTTGATCATAGTTGTAAAATCCTGGAATACTCAGCTAAAAGGAATGTGTGTGCCGATTCTCTGTTTTTCCGAAAAAATAAAAATTGAAATATGCTAACAGAATAGCAAGTTCATATTGGGAACGAAGATGTATTTTATTCAATGCTTTAAACTTCTACTCTAGCCTTATCGATGGTGTACATTTTTGGGAACAGAATGGTAATATGTGTGCGTTGTATGTGTGTGCGCCCAAATATGTAATTCGCTTCTATATGTATATCACCTGTAATAAAGGCTTCGGGCCCTGTGGGGTGTCCGACGAATAAAAAATAAAACAAATAAACAGAAGACAACTTTGAGGAAGCTTTACTGGAAGTAGGTGAGAATCGCGAAGGTATACAAGTATGGCCGCCGCGTGATATTTAGAATTCCCTATTTTCATGTACAGAAAACCTTACGATCTAGGCTGGTTTGCTGTGTGTTCTCCGTTATCCGGCAAAGCTCACGCCATGTGTCCACTACAGGAAATGGCGATGGCGCTGACGAATAAGAGCTTTACAGACGAACCACTTTTTTCGTTAATAATGAAAGCGATCGTAAAAGAGCTCTCACCCCTGAAAGGCGAAGCTGCAACGCCAACTACAACCTGCTGCTTCGAAGGAAGAGTGTGGCGTGAGGAAGTTATTGTATACGTATACAGCAAGCAAGCCCTCAAACGAGACATCAGAAACCAGAAGTAAAATGGCAATGCGGAACAAGCTACTCCCCGCGACAACCTTCAGGCCGCAAGAAGGCAAGAGCACATTGCGTATACTATACTGGAGGAATTCTGAGAATACACCCCACCACTATACATATCACTCCTAGACTACTAGAAAGTTTTTTATTCAGTAGAGCTATCAGCTGTCACGCAGACACTGAGAAATCAGGGCGTCGATGAAAGATATAAAAACATCTTGAAGGATATCGACAGAAATTCAGTTGCCACTATAGTGTTCTTTAATAAAACCGATGAACTCCAGGTAAAGAAGGATGTAAGAGAAGACACGGCCTTCCCATTGCTACTCACCGCGTCTTTGAAGAAGGTTCTCGTAGATATTACAAAGACAATTGCTAGGGAAATGAGTTAATGGAGAGTATCCTAGTAACCTGCGCTTCGTCGATGACATGGCATTGTTGAGTAACTCAGAGGACGAATAACAATTCATGGTCACTGAACTATACAATGAGAGCACTAATGCAGGTACAAAAATTACTTCGAAAAAAGCGAAAGTATTTTATGTAGCCCTCGGAAGAGAATAGCGCTTTGAGATAGGTAGCAGTGCCCTTGAATTTGTGAAAGACTATGTCTACAAAGGACAGGTAGTAAACATGCAGCCGAAAAGTGAGATAGAAGTAGTTAGAAGAATATGAATGGGTTGCTGCACATTTTTTAAGCATTCTGTGGACTAAACTGGTATATTGCCGGTATGCCTCAAAATAGAAGTGTGTAACAGCTGCACCTTGCCGACACTTGACTACAGAGCAAAAACTTGCAGGTTTGCAAGGAGGGTGAAGTTCACATTGAGGGCGACACCGGGAGCGTTGGACAGAAACTTATGTGTAAACGTAAGAGACAAGGAGAAAGTAGAGTGGGTGAAGGAGCATGGGTTGAGGATATTTTAGGTGAAATCTAAAAGAAATTTACATCATTCAGGCGCGTAGCACTTGGGCCAAAGAGCCAATGGTCATAAATTCATTGGATTTCCAAAGAATGTGAAGGGGAGACAGAACGACGATAGTTATAGCACGAGAACAAAACGACCACACAGAGACAAGAAGGAGACGAAAGACACGTGCCTTCTTGTCTCTGTGTCGTCTTCTTTTCGCGCTACAACTGTAGTCATGCCATACCAACGAGCCCAAGCTGCCACACTTCTAAGGGAGACAGAAACTTAGGTGGACAAAAGACTTTATGACGTGTGCAGGTATAATGTGGTGCGTGCGCAGGATCGAGTTAACTGGCGGGAGATGAAAGAGACATTTGTCCTGCAGTGGGCGCAGTGAGGCTGGTGAGTAAACTGATGATGTATTGCACACTCGTGCCCCCTTCGCACATGTCAAGGGTGCAGTTCAGTGGTTCACCAAATTCTTAAAAAAAACTTCATAGATATGAGCAATTTTTTCAGCTGATTAGCTTCTGTATTGCGTGTATTCATTATGTATTATTACAGTCATTTGCGGTTTGCCCTCTGCAACCTTTTTTTTGAAGCAGTGTTGCTGGAGCGAAATGTTAGGCTGATTTATTTGAAATCCGCTTTTTTGCGATATGCGCGCGATGTCCCTTATAAATTTGAATGCACAGTTAAAAAAATAGGATGCGCTATGTTACTTCAATGTAAAGCTTTCATTGTACAGCATTAGTTTCACTGGATTTGACCTGCCGCATGTGTTTATTTTGCTAATAACATTTAGAAGTTGAGGAAAATGAAGGACCGATTGATCAAAGTGCAATACATACAGAGGCTTAGTTCTGATGTTTAGTCCTATATCTGCCACGTAGACTCGTATCACATGACGTGTCCTTCAAGGACTATTTTCATATGGAAGAGCTTCAAAACCATGAAATGTCAAGGTGGCAGCTTGTAAGAAATAATAACGAATAGTAACAACTGCATTCTTTTCATGCCACTAGTAATAATATTCGAAACATTCAACCAGCGAACAAGTTTGCAAATAGTGCCTTGCCATTAATCGATTGACGCGATGGTGTCCTTATGTTTCCTCATTGTTAATCCTCTATAGCGCCGTGTATAAATAAAGAGGCTTCTAGTCCCCAAGCACTTCATCCACCGACTCAACCTCGAAGGAAGTGAACATGAAGATTCTTGTACTATCTCTTGCCTTTATAGCAGCTCTAAGCCACGTTAAAGGCAATAAGCCAGTTTGGGCGGAATGAAGCGGCAAATGGAGCACACCAGGATGCATTGAAGGTAAAATAATTTGCTCTGGTTGTGATATTTTTTCATGAAGAAACATGAGAAGGATATTTTTTTCAGATGAGCGCAAAAGCCAGTGAATGTAGTTTTTATCGTAACGACAAATTATAACTCTTCACAGCACCTAAACTCAACACATCACTTATTTTGTGCGGTCAGACAGTTCTCAAACAACCATCAGTAAATTTAGTACTTAAGTTGGTTGAGGGGCAGGCAAGGCTGGTCTATCTCCAACAACTTTCAAAAGGAATAAACTTTTTTCGTTGGCCAACGCTCGTTCTTTCAGCCACTTCTACTTTGTGATTTTAGTTGAACATTTACTATAAATTGTTTATGTGTTTAGTAACTGCAGAAAAATGTATTTTGTGCAATGAAGGTGCAATAATGTGCTTCTTGTTTTTTTCTTTCGTTTGGCATAAGATTTGGGGAAAAGCCGGACTATTTCTATACGCATAAATTTTATTTTTATTTTAGGTTTCGTATGCATAACACTAACGCAAAGATATTATGATGCCTTAAAAACACATCTGATTGGCCACGTGATGTTACACTGTAAATCTACGCTTCCCTATAAAAGTACGCGGATCATTAACGTCAGTACACCTTCGCCTAAAGTGTCGTATTACGCTAAGGCGTCTTCTGCCAAAGTTGTGTTTCCTGGACAATTGCGTCTGAGTAGTGCTTGCAAGGCCATTTCGGGAAATCCTTGCTCTAGACAGCAGACTAATTATGACTGGAGGCGTAGACAGTGACGTCGTCTTGTATATTTGGGAACAGAAGCGAACAGAAGTATTTGACACTCATGTTATTCATAACATTGTTGTGCACGAAAACTTGAAGACGTCATACACTTGTATTTGTCTAATAGAACCTCTTCGATTATGCCATCTTCTTCTCTATCTCTTCCGTCACTGCACTACCTTCTGACGCACAACTGTACTTTATACCAATTTCGAGAACTGATTTTTTGAAATAGAATATACATGATTCTATAATCACGTGAAGCTACTGCTTGTAACAACATAAGGAGGTCATAAGGAATGGGACCATTGCTGTATGCCAATTAGCGTTTGGCTCTTTTGCCGCCACCCTCGAGGGCGGTGGCCACTACTAAAATTGTATGAATCAATTATGCAGTTGGCCTCTTGAATTTCGATGTGAATTCGCATTCTATTCTCTTATCTTGCGACACCATTCAAGGGAAGTAGGCAAATCCTGCAAAATTACACCTTGATGAAGCTACATAACTAATTATCAAGTAAGGTGCACGAAATTGGAATTTTTCAGTCCAAGCTCCAGAATAACTACATATATTTCTTTTCAGCATCTCAAAAATAGTCTTGAGAATGCTTACGACATGGTAAAAGCGACCTATAAATGACCCAGTGTGGGGAAATAACTTCAGAGTCTTGTATGCTGCATTTGACAGCTTTAATGAGGATGAGAAGAGCGTTGATGCATGGTTTATGTTTATAAATGATGCTGATGCACTTTAGTAAGTACAACTTTCTTTCTTATTTGATATGCGAAAAAGTAAACAGATTGCTGTCATGGGGTCGTGAAGTGGACGAATCTAGCAGCCTCGATGTTCTGATGAAACTGTTCATTCCAGCCATACTTGTGGCCGGTAAATCAGAAGTAAGATGACAGCCACACACCGGCACTAAGCGGCAGGCAGAGCGTTAGACGTCGATAAACTGACAAGTGGCTCAGCACGCCGCTGTTTTTACATGTGCCGGTCAAAGCTTCAGTCGTATCACTGGCATTAGCATAAGTGTTAAAATTGATTGATTGATTGATTTGTGGGGTTTAACGTCCCAAAACCACCATATGATCATGAGAGAGGCCGTAGTGAAGAGCTCCGGAAATTTCGACCACCTGGCATAAGTGTTAAAATAATCTCGAGTGTTCGTGCTTACACGCAATCTTAACAGATCAATATACATTGATCGCGAAACTTCACGGAGAATATAGTGCAGTATAGGCTGAGCATTCGTAAGGCTTTGCGGGGGAAAAGCCGAAAAAAACGAAAGGTAAATTAACAACTGTGCGTCCCATCATATTGACGCAAGGTAGCCTGGCAACTATAGTAGCCAGCCTCTGAGGAGGACAACAATGTAGTTGTGTGGGCAAGTACTCTGGTTTTCGCGCTTTTAGCCTTTGGTTACGAAAATAAACGCCCTGTTTAGTGCCTGTGCTCCTGTGTCTTTGTGACATTTTCTGGTCGAAATGCGGGGTACGGTAGATGATACGGTCCCCTGAGAGAACCCCTGACGCAACTTCATAAAGTAGCTCAGGCGAGATCACCCCTCCGCAGGTACGTTCCAGCCGTCGTCTACAGACACTCGAGCTACAGCAGAGTTTGCTGCCTGAACGTCAGGGAACTATGAATCCAACACCGGCTAACCACCGCGACAGCACCAGCGCACCTTGTTGTCAACCAGCCCAAGACGCCGAAAACTTTCACGCAGCTGTTTTTGACGATGCCGACGACTGGCTTGAGCATTTCGACCGGGTAACCGTCATCAAGGATTGGAGCCCAGAGCGTAAGCTACGCTATGTGTACTGCTTTCTGGAAGACAGCGAAAACGTGGTTTGAGAAGTCTGAAGCAACGCTTAAGTCATGAGATGAGTTTTGCCGGCAGTTCCTCAAGGCCTTTGCCCGAGAGGACAGAAAAGAGATAGACTAGCGCCCTATAGAGGCAAGTTTTCAAGGCCCTAACGAAAGGGCGACGACTTACATAGAGGACATTGATCAGTTTTTCAGGCGTGCGGCGCCCTCCATGGCCGAGTATAAGAATTTCACCACCTAATGCGTCGTGTTTAAGAAGAGATATTAGCCGGCCTAACTTAAAACCCGCCTGCGACACTTGTGGAGTTCTGTGAGGAAGCCACTGCCATGCAGAGGGCCCTTCAACAGCGTGCCAGGCAGTATAACCAGGGTGTACATCTAAGTGAGGTCACTTGTGTCACTCTCGGCAATGACATCAGCGCGTTGCGAAAGCTCATCAGAGCTCTCATTAAGGAGGAGCTACAAAAAATGCAGGTGACTGCTTCACCTGTAAGCCGCTCTCCTTTGCGGAGATCGTACGCGTCGAGCTACGGCAAGCCGTTAACCCTCCCCCACAGTCCGAGGCGCCACAACAGCGGCACTGCATCGAGATGAGCTACGCGGAAGCAGTGCGACGTCCTCCATGGTGCAGTTCACCCGACGTGTTTTACCCCAACGAGCGACACGCTCAGCAAATAGAGGTAGGCTTCCGTCCTCGCAGACCACCGTTGATCACCGAAGCAAGATCGAGAAAGAGTGACATGTGGGGTACACCCGACCACAGGCCATTTTGTTTCCACTACAGGGAAGCCGGACACGTCTACCGAACATGTGCATACTGTCGTGTGGGTCTCCATGGTTTTTCGCCTAATGCCTCTGGTCCATAAACTGGTGAGCGACCACTGGAAATAGAGAGTTAAATCTCGAATCGTTGCAGTATCGAACATTGGTCGCAAAAGCCCCGCTCGTCGTAGCCTGCTCGCTACAGGTCACCGAGCCCAGCCTACTCACGCGGTACTCCGAGACGCCGTTCACCCAGTACTGAAAGTCGGAAAAACTGATTTCAGCGACATCAAAGTGAGGCCGCTGACGCTTACTCTACGGAAGATCCTCCACTAAGACGAAGGCGACGGCAGCGAAAAGATGTACAGAGGCACTCAAACGTGGTACGAAAAGTAGTGACATCAAACATTGCGGTAACTGTAGATGACGAAGAAGTAAGGCGCTAATCGACACTGGAGCAGACACTTCGGTTATGAGCATGGGTCTTACCTGCAGGCTGAAGAAGGTTTCTACCCAGCGGGCTGGGTCGCAGATACGTACGGCAGGAGGCCACCTTCACACTCCGGTGGGACGGTGCACAGCGCGAGTCACTCTATACAGATTTACGTATCTCGTAGTTTTTGTGATAATGCCGAGTTGCTCGAGGGACCTATTTCTCGGACAGGACTTTCTGCGTGATAATGGGGCCGTAATTAACTTGCAAGAGTTGGAGGTGTTGTTTTCTACGGCACACGCTTTAGCGCTCAATCCGCAAGGCCGTTACGTGGATGCTTTGAGAATTGTTGAGGATGACGTCACGTTACCACCGAAGAGTAGCAGGTTGACCTTTGTAGCCTGCGACGTTTTTCATGAATTCAATGACTATGAAGGTATCGCAGAGGCAAATGTTCCCCTGCTGCTGAAACGAAACATCTGCAAAGCCCGATGCCTTGTTCGGTTAGAGAACAAACGCTCTCGAGTTCTGCTGACCAACTTCAGCAATGAGTTTCAGCACCTCCCTATAGGCACTAATGTCGCCTTCCTCAGGTAAACCGCCGACTTTTCCTATATTAGCACATTGGATACGACTACATCACATGCCAAAGCTTGTGCTGACTTTGGAAGCCGCATTCACGTTCCTCCAGACTTGCCAGCTTCACGGAGACAGCGCCTGCTAAACCTTGTGAATGAGTTCTCGTACTGTTTCTCCACAGCATCGAAAGTTGAACTTACCGCCATTACAAAACACCGCATTGTTACCGAAGAGTCGGCGCCTGCTCTTCGCCAACATCCATACTGTGTGTCTCCGAAGGAAAGAGAGGTGCTTAGGCATCAAGTTCAAGAAATGCTGAATGGTGACATCGTTCAACCCTCGAATAGTCCGTAGGCGCCACCTGTTGTCTTAATAAAGAAAAAAAGAGAACACACTATGCTTCTGCGTCGACTATCGACGAGTTAAGTCACAAAACTGACGTTTACCCCCCTGCCATGGATTGATGATGCGTTAGACCGTCTACGCCACGCCAAGTTCTTTACATCAATAGATCTCAAGTCAGGGTACTGGCAAATAGAAGTTGACGAGGGCGACCATGAGAAAATGGCGTTCGTAACTCCCGACGAACTCTACGAATTTAAAGTGTTGTCTTTCTGTCTCTGTTCCCCTCCCACCGCATTTCAACGTGTGATGGACACTGTACTAGCTGGACTAAAGCGGCAGGCGTGTCTTATATACTTGGATGACGTCATTGTATTTTCAAGCACGGTAGACGAGCATCTTTCAAGGCTAAAACGTGTCCTCACTGCAATAAGGAGAGCGAACCTTACTATCAATGCCAAAAAGTGCTACTTTGACTATCAAAAATTCAAGATTCTCGGCCACGTGGTGAGACCGGGGGGTTGTTCGACCAAATCCAGAGAAGTTGGCTGCCGTTGCTGATTTTCCTCGTCCTGGAGACAAGAAGGCTGCTCAGTGACTTCTCGGACTCTGTGCGAACTACCGCCGTTTTGTCGAAGGATTTTCAAAAACTGCAGAACCTCTTACAAGACTGGCACGGCCAGTTATATGGACGAAAGAACAACAACAAGCCTTCGTAGAGGTACGCAATTGAGTGCAGACAGTTCCACTGGCGGGACGGTTTGACGACACTGCCGACACCGAGATTCACACAGACGCCAGCAGCGTAGGAAACAGAGCCATGCTAGTTCAAAGGCAGCACGGCACACAGCGTGTGATCGCTTACGTGATCCGCAGTCACACAAAAGTTGAGGCTAACTACTCTACCATCGAAAAATTGTGCCTAGCAGTCATTTGGGCTATTAGCAAGTTTGAACCCTACCTGTTAGGCCGGCCATTTTGAGCTGTCAGCCACCCCTATTTGCTCTGCGGGCTTGCCAATCAACGAGATCCATCAGGCCACCTCGCCCGCAGAAGCCATCGCCTTCAAGTGTACGACATAACGGTGGTGTACCGATAAGGACATAAACATACAGATGCTGACTGCCTGTCTCGTGCTCCTAGTTCTCTGATGTCATATGACACTGAACAAGGTTTACCGTTTCTTGGCAACGTCGATGTGGGGCGGATGGCTGAGCTTCAATGTGAGGACACTGAGGTACTGCCTGTCATCCAGCATCATCAAGAATTTGTTATCGTTCCACGCCGGCTCTCGCGTGGATTAGCATTGTATTGCCTGCTATACAATGTTCTCTACAAGAGAAATCTTGAGAGCAGCCAGGAAACATTCCTCCTCGCCATTTAAACGGCAATGCATGAGAATGTTTTGCAGGCATGCCACGAGGATCCTTCTGGCGGCCTCTTAGGCTTTGCTAGGACATTAGCGCACAACCGAAAGAAGTACTACTGGCCACAGCTGTATTCGCTCGTTCAGCGCTATGTCCGCACCTGCCTTGACTGCCAGAGGCGTAAAGTTCCACCCACAAAGCCAGCCACCTTCCTCCAACCTTTTGATCTACCTCGACCATCTTTTCGGCAAGTGGGAATGGATCTTCTTGGCCCATTTCCTACGTCATCCTCAGAAAATAAGTGAATACTCGTCGCAACCGACTATCTGACTCGCTATGCTGAAACCAAAGCTATGCCTAAGGGAACTGCATTTGAAGTCACCAGAATATTTGTCCACGAAATTGGTTTGCGTCATGGTGCACCTGCTGCTCTCCTAACCGATCGCGGAGCAGCATTTACGGCAGAGTTATTGCAACAAGTCACCAAGCTGATGCGCACCAACCACCGGAAACAACAGCTTATCATCCCCAAATGAAAGGCTTGGCGCAGCGCTTAAAATAACACTGTCTGTCATGCTGTTCATGTATGTTGATGTAAACCACAAAACCTGGGATGAAATTTGCCGTACGTCACGTTTGCTTATAATTCCGCTGTGCATGAGACCACAGATCTAACACCATTCAAGCTTGTTTATGGCCGTCGTGTCACAACACCGTTAGACACTATGCTCCCCGTAGACCAGGACACCAGCGCAAATGGCAGCATTGACGACTTCGTTTAGAAAGCCGAGGAAGCCCGCCAGCTTGCACAGAACCGCCTTCACACGCAGCAAGGTATCGACGCTCGCCGTTTCAACCAAATCCCAAGGAACGTGTACTATCAACCAGGTGACTATCTATGAATGTGGACACAAGTTAGGCATCTAGGGCTTTCGGAGAAGCTATTGCGACGCTATTTCGGCCCTTAGAAAGTTGTGCGCTGCCTCAATGACGTGAATTACGAGGTAATTCCCCAAAGCTTTGATACCAGTTTAAACCGAAGACGTCCACGTTCAGAAGTTGTTCATGTAGTACGGATGAAGCCGTATCAAGCCCGCTACTTATGAACACTTTAAAATTTTTCGTATTATATACAAGAGCGCGGGGTAATTTTTTTTAATGACGTGATAATTTTTGATGGCCATCTCTAGCAGCTCAGTCAGTCAACCGGGACGGTGGTTCTTGAAAGATTGAAATCGATGCAAAGTAGGCTGGCAACTATACTAGCCAGCGTCTGAGGAGGCTAAGCCACGTTGCCGGGCTAGTTGGTTGGGATTCATCATTTTCACTGGTATAGCGCACCACGACAAGGACACACACAAAGGAGAGATGCACACACACACAGCGCTGTGTGTGTGTGCATCTCTCCTTTGTGTGTGTCTTTGTCGTGGTACGCTATACCAGTGAAAATAATGTCTGAGGAGGACAACGAAGTAGTTGTGTGGGTACGTGCTTTGGTGTTCGCGCTTTTGGGTTTGGTTACGAAAGTAAACGCGCTGTTTAATGCCTGCGTACCTGTGTCTTTGTGCCATTATGATTAAAAGAGACCCCGTAGTGAAGAGCTCCGGAAATATTGACCAAGTGGGTTTTTTTTTCCTCTGGGGAAACCAGCAAGTATGACAAAGTTTTACGTCACAGCATTATTCTCAAAATTATTTTCTTACACTAGATTGAAAATGTTACGAGGCAGTGTTACAACACCGTAAATTTTTTTGCCAACATTTCTGCTGTGATAATTTCCTTCTAGGCGCTCTGCGGTGTGGGTCACCTATTCGTCGCTTTTGTGTCTTGCGCTGTACGCAAGCGCTGAACAGGGGCCCTATAATATTGCGCCACTTGTTCATGCTTTTATTTTGGTGTGGTTTGTTTATGCAAATATGGATGGGAACGAACAAACTTTTTATGGACCAGTACAAAACAAAGTATTTGCTGCTTCCGTAAAATATTTTTTGAAAGAATAGTTCATTACTGTTGCTATGCCATGATCAAATCAACAGTTGAAAAGATCAAAGCTGTTCTAGGCTATGAGTGAAACGAATCGTTTTTAATGATTAGGTGTGTTGTTATAGGCGCGAATTCATATCAAAGTACGAGTGCGTCGATGAAGTTGTCTTTCCTGATATATATATATATATATATATATATATATATATATATATATATATATATATATGTGTGTGTGTGTGTGTGTGTGTGTATGCGTGTATATATCCCGGCTCACAATTGAGGTATGCTTGCCCCCCTCCTCGCAAAAAGTTTTGTACGCCACAGATTCTGACCGTATAAAATGACATGCGAGCAGAGGCAAGTGTGGCTCTTGATGTGCGTAGCCTCACGACGTTCGAAATTGTAGAGGCTGCAGGTTGAACTAAAATAAGAATTCTCTTTGCACTTGGCCAATCTTTGTTTGCTTCCGGTATCACCGTAGCGCTAGAATTTTCTTCCGGGTGCCTATATAGTACACCTGGCCACAACAAACAATTATTAAAGTTCTACGCGTAAAAATTCAGACAAGTTACGCAAGAGACGAGGCGCCCATACTCGTCTCTTGGGCTCATTGCCTCATTTTTTTGCGCTGAGAAGTTCATATTTATATTACCAAAAAGCCAAGTCCCACACTTGAAAAAAAAAGTAGAGCACCATCGCATACAAAAGTGAGCGTAATTTTTGCCGTTATGCCCAATGTACTTGGTACAAAGAAATATGGGTCAAGCACTTAAAATAACTCCGAAAAATGCTTATTTTGGGAACAAATAACCGCCTATATACGCAGCATCGCTTCCCACATGCCAGTTATGCCAGGAGCATATTGAAACCAAAGCATATTGAAGTTTGATGCGATCGTTCGGGCTAGCCAACTGACGCTAGGCGGTCCTTACTTTGCGGAATGCCACCCAACCCAGCGTTGACATTTTTTTATTTATCAGATAGTACTTTATTTGATTCTTGCTTGTTGTCATTGATGATATGGGCCTTCAACATTTTAGCAATAGCTCCTAAATTCAAGCACAAAGTTAGCACATAGTGCCTAAGTACTAGTGCTATTGTATTTAAACTGAAACATTTTGCAGTTAGTATCGTTCTCCCGAGAAAATTTTTTGAGAGCGAGCTTCTCAAACACTACATTGGTTGCTCTTAAGTGTTCTGTTATAGACGAAAAATAATATATAACAAATGAAGGTGGTGATAGTTTAAAACTGGTTTTACAGAAGGTGTGATGATACAAAGTTATTTTATCGTGCGTTAGGCTTGATCTACACATTATTAAATAGTCAACAGCTTCTTTTCAGAATAGAGTCGGCTGTCTAAATGAATGGCGAAGTAATGTAGATGGCTTTAGTGCCGCAATAATGACACAGGTTGAGCACACACACAATAGTATGTGTCATACAGACTACTAGCAGGATTTAGTTCTTCAACCAGCTTTAGAAAAGTATCACCTTGTATTTGCAAGAGCAAGTTGGAATCTGTGCAGCAGCATTTACTAATCTCTTCACAAAGTGCTTAGGAGGCTAAAAGTATAACTTGAGTGGAATATTCAAAGGCGCTGATGGTAATGCTTAGTATATTGTCGAATACAATAATAACCCTTTTGTATTTTGAAATAAAATCAGGCGGAGAAAGAGTGTGTGTAGAAAAAAAATCATTACTTTATGATTCAAAATTTCAGTGCCTGAGTGTAATTTTGAGCTGTTGTTCATATCTTGAGGCGAATAAACATATACCTTGTGGCTCTGCGGAGCTTTAACTAGGAATACTTAAGCCTAACGAATGCTTTAAAAATTTATTTACAGAGCGGAATAAGCTAATACCTCCATAATTTCGTTCATTTTTGGAAAAATACAACAGAAAAAAGCACAACACAACACAACAACACAAAAAAAACACAAAAAAGAGATATTCACACTTTTTCGCTGAACTGAGTGTGCGTCACCTAAACCTTCATAGCACTTGTTGCGATCGTAAACTTCTGGGCCCATGGCAGAGACCTGGAGCAGGCTAACCTTGTTGAAAATGTTGCGTTTCTAGCATTTTCAGTTAAGATGCGAGCACATGCAGTGATATGGTATTTTAAAGTGTCCAACTGAGAAATTCCAAAGCTTTTAACATAAGAAAGACCCTCTCGTATTGATTCATAGAACCGAACAGATGGATTATGTGGATAAAACTTTTAAATTCATCAGGGCTAGTTGGTGCATTTTAGTTTGTCTCAATTCTTAAAATGCATATATTGTTTCCTCAAGAACTTGTCTTGATCAGTTTCCACGGGACGACTGTGCGCATTATCTTAGGATTATGGTGATTCAATCATCGCCTTATGTAAAACGGCACCAGAATTTAATGATGACCGCATTCAGAGATCGGGACACCTCGCGACCGTGATTTTTTGAAAAGTAAGAAAAGTACTCGGTGAATCTCTCGCATACTTACTATAATGTCATATACACGGCGTGTTCAACACTATACAAAGGTGGGCCATATGGTCAACATATACATTTCTTTGACAACGCAGAGCTAATTTTAGTCCTCGTTTTCATGAGCAAATCTCTCATATGATAACCTTGTTGGCTTTAATAATATGGTTGAATCAACCATACCTTGGTAAAAAACTGTTTCATGAAATTGTCTCTGTAAATATTGTTGCATAAAACAGAGCCTACAGATACACATGCACCTGTTTTCTACAAAATTTTCAGCCAGACTTCTCAAGAAAAGGCAACAGCTGTTAAAATGTATGACTACAGTAAGGAAAACGCCATCACCTACGCGACGGAAGGTAAGTTTTGCTGTATTGCTTTCTGTACCGGTGCATGTTATTTTTGGATGCACAAAACGCAAAGCCAAACCGTGACACACTCACCCTACGGTTGACTAGATAAAGCTTGAAGATCTCAAGCGTGTGTTTTGTGTGGATAGAATTATCATGCCAGCGCTAGCTGCAAGAACACTGCTACTCCCTCTGAAATAATGTGTACTTGCTCAGTTCTTTTGACATGTGAAGAGGAGGTGATTAGTGAGCTTCGTTATGTGAAATATTTGTTTGACAAAGGGCATGGTAGACTAACTGAGGTGCGTTACTCAATCATAACATATATCTCAGATGTTGTTAGAATCACTAAGGGTGTGAAGGCACTGTTGCTGATATTTGCAGTAAAAACAGCTGTAAATTACACCCATGTACAAGTACTGCCAGCTATAATTTTTATCCCAATATATTTTATTTACGCGCTGTTTTTTACAGTAGAAAAGCACAAACGCTTTCTCTTATATTTGCTGCAACATTACTGAGATTTGTCTTATTTTTGTCCTTAAGAACACCACCAAGGGTAACGGAAATGCCCTGTTAGTTCACTAAGCAAGAAATAGGTATTTCTCAACAGAGTAGCGCCATCTAGGACCCATCATGTTCCCCATCGTAGCAGCCTGTATAGGGTTTCACCATGTTGTGCGGACCCTCTCAAGTAGTGTAGCGCATTTTCTCCGCTTTCTCACTTTTTGAGGCAACAAGCGTGTCATTTGCTTGTGAACGCGTAATACAATCAAGAGAATCGTTCGGCTTTAAGTCAGTTCCCAAGGCTAAGCTGAATGGCGTTGTACTTTTTCTCGTTTAAATCGCCTTTCTATGTTTGACAATCACAAAAGTATACACGAAGTGCACACTCTGTCATCGAGTATAAAAATCTCTTTTGTATGTTTTCAAGCAATGCAGTTTTTAACACATCAACAGTGAGGGTCACATTTTAACAAATTTGACGCTTTAAGCCGAATTGCATACATTTGGTCAGTTTTCGGCTCATAATTCTATCTCGTGCTACTTAACCGCCGCAGACAACAATATTAGCATCGTATATTCACCGTAATCTTTTAGGTGGACGTTGGTCAGCACCTCAATGGTTTCGCAAAACAAAGACATAGTCAAATAAAGCAGTAGTCCCCAACTTCTGTGGCTCAACTGCAAGAAACCAGATGCATATGCCAAAGGTTGAAGGTGTGAGCCACCGTAATACCGTAAAATAAACAAGTACAATCATTAACTTTTACATTGTTATTATGCATCTATATCTAAACAATTTCACACGCTCATTGCATTTATGCACTATACATAATTTTCATGTTTTCTTGCAGATGGACAAGTTTTCACAGACGTCGTCGCATTCTCTGACGATAATTGCTACGTGGTCTACGCTCTTGGCGCAGGCGGAACTGAGGGAGGTATGCAACTTCATTGACTTCCATTCCTACCAGAAACTGTAGCGAAGCGCTTTCGCGAAAGTATCGTGCATTTTTCCTGAAGTATCTACTGTGAGTGTTCCAAAAATCGAGTTACTAGATAACTTCATGAGCTGCTTGTTATCTGCTTTTCTCTTTGCTTAATATAGAGCACTGTTCACGAGATTTTCATTTGCGACAATTATAGAATGAATGACAATCTTATTTGTAATTTCGCGCACGTGTTGTAGACGGCATCTAAAATTGCCTTTGAAAGTAGTGCATGTAATTCTTTTTTGTCATGTGAAGCTTTCTCTAACCTTTATTCGTTAACTTGCATCAATCATAAAAATGACACAGGTGTTTCTACACCTACAACTGTTAGCATATTTGAGAAAATGTAAGATAAGCTGTGCGAGCAAGTGTGATCTAAATGTTGTTCTTCAAAGGCGTTCTTCATTCTATATTTGAGCACTATCTCAGACATCCCTGTAAAAAACACCAGCCATGTATATGAAGAAGCTTCGTTAGCTGTATAAAGCTCTTAGCCTAATCCACAAAAACTGCAGTCTGCAGTCCGGTTATCACCACAAAGGCATCGAATTACTAATACATTTTTTCTGCGAACTTAGAGAAAAACACATTTAGTTGACCAAAATGAATGATTTGTAGCCACTATTGATCGTTAAAATTAGCAACTTTTATGCGTGCATATGAAGGTTCTTACTGATATTGTTCTCTTAAACAGTTACACCAGAATTTCTGTATAGATAACACGCCTATCGCTATATATTTAACGCTTAACGTTTATCTTGCCTGCTTCTCAAACTCGGTGCACCTTAAACTCATAAAAATATAGGGGACGCCAAAAATGAGTGATGAACCGAGGCTCAGTATGATTAAGGATCATCAATTGGAAAGCTAGCCTTTGAATACAGTGCTAACAGCCAAAGCTACGGACAACAATCGAATTAATGGTACAATGCAGCGAAAACACATTGGACACATTGCGTCATGTGCGTACCTGGTTATCTTAAGACGTGTTTTTTAAGATTGGAACCGCCATTTAGCATATCATGTATTTGTACACTTTCAACTATTTATCGTTCTGCTTCAGAATTCGCGCATTATATTCTCAGAATGAATCTCTAAATATGCTTGAGTATTTATCACTGTGTATGCCAAAAAATTATGATTAACCGGTAGTTTCCAACAAAACGCAACTGCGAAGTATACTTTTTTTCAATTATTTTATAGCCACATAATTGCATGTTGCCTTGAAGACATTGGTTTTCGGCTCAAGAAACATGTTTGTCGTATTCTGTGGCACTAACCTATACCTTGCATTCTGTTTCAGCTTACGAGCTATGGGCCAAATATTCTAACAATGTTCCGACCAGTTGTCTGGAAAAGTTCAATGAGTACGCTGCCGGTCTACCGGTGAGGGGCGTATTCACAAGTGATTGCTTTCCAGAGAGAGAAGAATAACTTGACAATTTTGTGCCTTGAACGTCAACTGTGCTATTGCCAACTGATGCCTCTAAGTATGATGCAGTGCGTTCGACGATATTGTTCACCATGGTTCTTGTGTTTGGTACTTTCAAGTCACTGCTGCTACCTAGCAGCAGTACTCCGAAATAAATGATTCTGTAGATGAAATACAGCGTCCAATTATCAATTATGAGATGCTTGTACTGTGCTGAACTCGGCTGTCTGTAACGACGGAGCGTCGTGCTCGAAACAGCATGGGCGACTGCTGCTGTCACAAGTAGACCACATCTGAGCATGCGCGGCGCTGTAATGTGCCTGCCTTGCAATACTGATCACTGATTATCACCCCGGATGCAACAACCACTCTGGCCGTCAAAAGTGCTCTGAGCAATTTCACAAAAATAAAAAAAACAAGAAAGAAAGACGAGGAAAAGCGTTGTCACTGTGATTCGAAATCACGAATCGAGAATATTTCTTTTTTGTTGTTGTTTTACTTCAATTTCGTAATGTTACAGTGCTTCGACGGTCAAAGCAGGCATCGCGGCCACGGAGATAAAGAGGGGTGGAAACTGCTGCGGAGGCACATCATTCGCGCCGCCCAGGCTCACAACTGGCGTATTTGCGACTGCATATATCCCTTGTGCTGATTCGCGCGCAACGCTCGGAAATTATAGACAGACGAGTTGAGCACTGTACGACTTAGAAGCAGCAGCCATACCCACACAACATGTCTCGAATACAAATTAGAATCGTGTGTTGAATTTGAAGAAGTAAGACAACTACAACCAGAACATAATTTTTTGAAGTTGGCTACAACAAAACTACGTGTCGATTCGCTACATTTCCGGCATATGAGAAGCGATAGGCCCTATACCGAAAAACGCAGGGATCGGCCTCACCCACATTCAATCAGCTATCATCGGCACCCTCATATGTTTGACCAAAAATCACGCACCTGTGCAAAAACTTTAGTGAACCAGATACCGTGCACCGACAGCTGCTCTTCTTACATTAGGGTACAAAATATTTTCACGAAAGGTTACGGCATCATAAGAGCAACCTTTGTCAATTCAGCAGCAAACGACTTCAGTATCAGAGCACTGCTAGTAATTTTACTATCACCTCCGGCCTTACGACTCGGGGATTCTGCCAAAGGAGAAGAACCCTCTCCGGGGTCTAGTGACTAAGGTACTCGGCTGCTGACCAGCAGGTCGCTGGACGAAATCCCGACTGCGGCGGCTGTATTTCCGATGGAGACGGAAATTTTGTAGGCCCGTGCGCTCAGATTTATGTACACGTTAAAGAACCCCAGGGGGTCGAAACTTCCGGAGCCCTTCACTACGGCGTCTCTCATAATCTTATGGTGGTTTTGGAATGTTAAACCCCACAGATCAATCAGAAATGTTCTTCGGTGAATCCACGTCTAATCCTAGCGCATACAGAACGCATCGGTAACATGAAACTGCTCCACAAAGAGATTGCTCTCCCTCTGATGCCAGAGCTGAGACGGGCCACGGCGATCCTCACATGGGTGGCAAAGAACGATGTATAACTGCCGCGTATCTCTAGCCCTCTCTCTCTCAAAAAAGCAGCAGGCCCAGCATTCAAAATTTCGGTATTTTTGATTATTACACTTTTTTGCGGTTTTCTTTTCCCTTCAGTTTCTATCATAACCAGTCACACTTGTGCAAAATGTTCGGCTTTGACTTGCTGCATTTGCTTGTGCTATTTGACTAGTGCTCCATTTGTTTTTAATGACCTTAGTTGTGGCAATAAAGGGAAACTCTTCATTGCTGATGAGAAAGGCACCAGGTGAATAGGCAATAAACGCTGCCGCCACTAAATTTGGGGAAAATACAACTTCATACCTATATTTAGGTGAACAGTATCGACTGGAACACGGGGTTAACGTCTATTCAATGATTAAATTTACTGAACTGATACGAACAAGAGGTATATACTTGCCAGACGTACATTCACGCTTGAGTTTCAGTCTGTCGAGCACTCTCTCCGCTGGCAGAAGGGTGACATGAAATCTCTTTGTCAGCAACGAAGCTTTCTGGTTGAGCTGATTAATAGAAATAGGAAGTAGCAAGCACTGAAATTCTACCCTTATTGAGATATTCCGACAGTCTGTTGGTCTGAGGGTTTACAAAATACATACGAGTGTTGTTCTGTTGTTAACGGTGGCGGTCTGCTGGTGGCGTTATGCTGGCGCTGGTCTGCTGGCAGCAGCCGACAGGTGCTGGTATGCGGGTAACGGCCTAGTGGTGCTGGTCTGTTGGCACTGCATTGTGCGTATGAGCAGTATAATTTGCCTTCTCGTCTTTTATCCCACTCATGCCATAAAAAATGAAAAAAAGCTGTGATGAACCATACTATTGCGCTATAAGATGAGCTGTCATGAGATGGTTACTACTGCAACAAATGCAGCGAAAATTGGATATGAAAACGTTAACTACCGCGTGAAATAAAGAAGAACCACAATATATCAGTTCGCAAGAAAGGCTCATCAATTGAAGTTCATTTCTTTGCATGTATCCAAGATTTTGGCACACATGTTTTCTGATGGGCTTTAAATGTTGGCAGCTTCTTCAGCAGGTGTCTGGCTCATTTACGGATAAAGTAAGGAACACGAAACAAAGCGAATCAATAACGTCTTTCATTTTTCTTCTATCATATTGCTATTGCAAAACCCAGTGCCACTAGTTAACAGCGTCCAGAGCAATGCCATATTATAGGCCCAGTATCGCGCTGGAAACTCTTGCGTTGGAGCGGAATATTACTCAGAGGTGCTCAGTATACAGCGCAGAACACGTTTACAGCGTTAAAACTGGGCACCTAGTCGCCATAAATTATTTATTATAAAAAAGTTTTGTAGAGCGCCCCAATGCAATAAATGAAAAAAAAAACAATGAGAAAACCACCTAAAAAATCCAAACTTGCTACCTCCTGATTTCTAACCTCAATAAATCCTGAATACTACATCCCACCAGAACCCATTCAGTTGCTAGTAAAATCGCTATTTTTCCATAAGACTTGCTGCTGAACTTCATGTTTACAAGTCGGACAGTGAACAAAGACACAATATTGCTTTCTAAGTACAACTGCGTTTTTGTTCTCTGCTATATACCGGCTGCCGGGCACCAACTTGCGCATATTTGCAAAAACCTAAAGTTTGTTGAGGAATTCACACCTGAACTCCGAAAAATATTAAGTTGATTTTAGGAGCAGCCACATATTGCCGACTGTTAGTGCATGTTCTTTTCGATAGCCGTTTCTCACTCTTGTGACTGGTCAAAATATACAGAATATGTTTGTTGACTTGTCTTATATATATGTGCGTACACAACTAAGTATTACGTAGTATTATCGCGAAAAGACGATAAGACAGAATACAGCAGGCGTGCCAGTGTACCTATTTGCAGTTAAATCGACACCTACATCTACTCTGCAGGGGCGTCGATGCAAGCATGCGTTTGGTGTGTAGCGACACCATTGGCGCAAGCTAGCGGGGGTTTCGACCTCTCCCCCACTTAGCCGTGCGTGGCTTTTCCATATCCGGGGAAAAAGGTATCCAGGGGCTTGAGCCGACGCCGGATGATTGGACCTTTAAGACCCCCCGGCAGAGGGAACACACTATTTTGGCCCCGGCTGCACGTAGACGGCCACCCTTGGCTGATCCATCTAGGCGAAACAAGCACTCACAATTTTCAATCCCTCTCTTTCTACATCTTCGACTTTTCTCTTTTTCACTCTTTTCTGTCAGCTCCTCATTTCTGTTTACATCCATTTTTTCAAGATGGTAAGCGCTAACCTTGAGTATGTTCTCTCTCTTGGTCACATAATTTGGGGTATAGAGTCTTCGTACAATTAGCGCAGGCATGCCTGTTTTAATTGTGCTGCTCCGTCCCCATGTTGGGCTCTGTGGTGGACGGCTGGCATGGCTGCCGAATTTAAATCTTTTTTTGGCCTCTTTTCTATTCTCCTAATTGTCTGAACACCTTTCCTCTATGATGGGGTGCACAGAAGGAGTGCAGAATCACTTCGGTAAACCCAAACAAGTCTTGCCGCGCTTCCTTGTTATTCACTGTGAAACAATAAAGAACACAAAAAATTTCATACATTTAAGATATCAAAATGCCTCCCCAATGCACTTGGCACAGGTTATCAGGCTATGCGCATGGCTAGTTGCGACGTTGTTCTCGATGTACAAAGCAAGGCCCAGTATAAAACTTTTTCAAAACTCCCCGCTTTCGGAACGACACCTGTATCTGTCACACTGCACCGTTCCTGGAACATTTCTCGAGGCGTACTGTCTGATCAAGACCTAATCGCCCTTACAGATAATGAGCTCCTTGAGGGTTCAAACGAACAGCACGTAACGCATGTTCAGATAAATAATATCAGCCTTGACAACAAAGAAACAGTGACAAAGCACCTCATGCTTACATTCTGCACAAGCACACTTCCAGAATACATCAAAACAGGCTACTTGAAGTTGAAGGTCCGACTCTACATCACCAACCCCCAATGTTGTTTCAAGTGCCAGAGTTTCAGCCAGGGCTCTCAGAGCTGCCACGGCCATCTAACCTGTGCGAATAGTAGTTCGCACCTACAACCCTACAGGCAACTGTGAAGAAGAAACACTCACTGCGGAAACTTCAACGGTGAACACCCCGCTTACTCTCGCACATGTCCTACCTGGAAACATGAAAACTAAATACTCACGCTATAAGCAATTGAAAACAACACATTTAGGTAGGTAAGCAAGTGTCTGCCTTTTCAGGGTCCTTCGTTTGCAGAGGCTGCACGAAAGGGGGCAGTCTCTACAAAATACGTGGCACCCACACGTACCACACAAAGTGAATGGGCGACAGCACCATTCAGTCCTCAGCGGAAGTAGCACAGGTTTCTCCGCCACCAAAAGGCTTGCAGGCTACCGGACCTGAAGTACCAAAGACTTCTGTCTCGACATATAGCCCTAAAACGTCCTTGCTCGCACGCGCGAACCACGAGCGGGCATCGAGCAAGTCTTACGGTGTCTTCAGTGCCGAAGGACAACCGGCTCTTTGGAGCACGCCAGGAAGACGAAAACCATTATCATGGGGCCTGACAATTCTTCTGACTTAACGCAGTTCTTCTTTAGTACACACAGCACTTATTTACACTCGTAATGGATACAAAAATAATACAATGTAACGTCAGAGGATTGCTTAGAAACCTTGATGATATCCAAGAATTCTTACACAAACATTCCCCAAAAGTGTTGTGCGCACAAGAGACGCACTTTAATTCCAGGATCACCGATTTTCTACGTAAATATGTAATATTTACAAAGGACCGCAATGCCGCTGAAGATTCATCTGGTGTTGTGGCCTTTATAGTCGATCAGGGCGTAGCATTTTGAAATCTACTTTACGTGCCTCCACAGTCATCATCATAATCAACAGCCTGGCTACGTCCATTGCAGGACAAAAGCCTCTCCCATGTTCCGCCAGTTAACCCGGTCCTGTACTTGTTGCTGCCAATTTATACCCGCAAACTTCTTAATATTATCTGACCACCTACCCTTCTGTTTCCGCCTAACCTGCTTACTTTCTCCGGGAATCCAGTTAGTTACCCTTAATGACTTGCTACTTGCCCAGCCCATGCCCATTTCCTCTTCTTGATTTCAGCTATGATATCCCTAACACCCGTTTGTTCCCGAATCTACTCTGCTCTCTTATTGTTTTTTAAGGTTACACCTACCATTTTTATTTTTATTTCTCGCTGCGTCGTCCTCAATTTATTCTTAACCCTCTTTGTAAGTTTCCAGGTTTCTGCCTCATAGCAAAGTGCCAGCAAGATACAGTTGTGATATGCCTTCCTCTTGAGCGATAGTGGCAATCTACCTGTCATTATTTGAGAGTGCTTGCCAAATGTGCTTCACCCCATTCTTATTCTTCTGGTTACTTAAATCTCGTGGTTTGGCTCCGAGGTTATTACCTGCCCTAAGTAAGTCTTTTACAACTTGAAGTGCACTATTACCTGTCTCGAAGAGCTGTTCTTCTCCGAGGTTGTTGTTCATTACTTTCGTTTTCTGCAGTATATTTTAAGACCCACCTTTCTGCGCCCCTCGTCTAACTCCGTAATCATGAGTTACAATTCATCCCCTGAGTTACTCAGTAATGCAATGTCATCGGCGTAGCGCAGGTTATTAAGGTACTTTCCATTTACTCTTACCCCTAGCTGTTCTCATTCTAGGCTTCTGAAAACCTCCTGTAAGCATGCGGTAAATAGCATTGGGGAGATTGTGTTCCCCTGCCTTACACCCTTCTTGACTGGTATTCTGTTGCTGTCTTGATGAAGCACTATGGTAGCAGTTTATTCCCTGTACATTTTTTCCAGGATGTTTATATATACTTCATTGACGCCCTCATTGCGCAGTGTCTGCATGACGGCTGATATTTCTACTGAATCAAACGCCTTCTCGTAATCTATGAAGGCTATGCATAGTGGTTGGTTATATTCTGAGCAATTCTCTATTGCCTTATTGATAGTACGATTGTGGTCGATTGTTGAGTAGCCTGTTCGAAATCCTGCTTGTTCCTTTGGTTGATTGCATTCTAATGTTTTCTTTACTCTGTTTGTAATTACCTTTGTAAATAGCTTATATAGTACGCAGAGCAAGCTGAGCGGCCTGTTATTCTCCAAGTCCTTGTCATCTCCTTTCTTATGTAATAAGAAGCTGTTAGCGTTCTTCCAGGACTCTGGTACTCTTACTGTCAGGAGACACCTCGTAAACAGGGCGGCTAGTTTTTCTAACACAATCTGTCCTCCTTCTTTCAGCAGATCTGATGTTACCTGATCCTCACCAGCAGCTTTGCCTCTTTGCATGCTCTTGAAAGCTTTTCTGACTTCTTCTATCATTACTGGTGGGGTGGTGCAGTGGAAGTTGGAAGCAGGATAGTTAGAAAAAACACTGGCAAGCTTTCCCATGAAGTGAAAAACGTAATTAAGAAGCGTCAAATCGTGAAAGTGTCAAGTACAAAAGACAAAATAGAACTGGCAGAGCTTTCGAAGTTGATTAGTATACGTAAGGTTTGCGATGTAATAAGGTATAGCATGGAGAGAATTGAACACGCTCTGAAGAACGATGGAAGCGTCAAAGCAGTGAAATATAAACTTGGGATAGGCAAAAATCGGACGTATGCACTAAGGGACAAAGAAGGCAAAATAACTACCAATATGGATAGAATAGTGAAAATAGCGGAGGAGCTTTACAGAGATCTGTACAATAGCTGGGACAACCACAACTTTAATACTATAAGATCTAGCTGTAACCTCCACAGTACCATCTCGAAAAACACGAATTCCATTCATTGAAAGATGAACCACCGGAAACCTATGTGACCCTTAGGGACTTGAATGTACATATTGGTCTATGGAACGACTCTCGCTGCGATGCACGATGTCGCCTAATTGGAGACTTTCTCTTTTCTGTGGGTGCTTGTCTGTTGAATAGGAATGAACCATCATGTTTTAGCCTCGCCGAAAAATTCTACTCATGCATAGATCTCAGCAATGTGTCCCCACCGCTTGTACCCCTGCTTCAATAGAAAGTGATCAAATATCCTTTTCGAAGTGAGCACTTTTTGATCATTCTAAGTACACCACTAGAGAAAGGTCTTCCACATTATCCCTGATGTCAGACAGGCAAAGCGGACTGGTTAAATTTCAGAAAAGCTACTCGCTCAAATGGTCGCACATATCTCAATTATGTATAGATGCAGCTCTAACTTTTTGACAGCACTTTTTATTGACGCTTAAGCAAAGTGTATCCCAAACACTCAACTGTCCACCAGGTGACACATCCCTTGTTAGAACAGTGACTGTCGGAGTGTACGCAGAAAGCAAAATAAAGCATGGAAGCTGTTGTGCAATTTCCGACAACAGATAATCTTACAAAATTTAAAAACATAATGTATCAAGGCAGCAGGACGCACCAACAGGCCAGTAGGAAGAGTTGGCATTAGTTTGTTTCAGGCATATTTTCATTACACAGGAGGCGAAAATCTGGGACATGGTTAGGAGAACTGCAGAAACACGAGTACATTTACTTCTTCTCGTAAACACACAAAGTGACAGCTTGGCAGTTCAAGCAAACTACCTCGGCGCACACTTTGAACAAGTGTCCAGCTCGTCAAACTGTAGTGAATCCTTCCAAACATACAAAACGAGAATTCAAGAGCAGCTATTAGAACACAACTATAGAAAACACGAAGCATACAACCAAGCTTTCAGCTTAGCTGTGATCCAAACATTACTAAACACTCGCAGTCATTCCGCCCAAGGTTTTGATTGTGTGGTGTACGAAATGTTGAAAAACCTACCAATCAAAACGCAAAACACCCTACTTTGCTTGTACAATGCTATGTGGTTTTCTGGCGCAACTCTACTTCCTGGAAAGAGGCTATAATTGTTCCCATTTTTAAATAGGGCGACGATCCTTCCTCAGTTTCGAGTTATAGCATTTACAACCTGCTTGTGCGAACTTCTGGAAAATTGATAAACGGCTGACTTGTACATTTACTTGAAACAATTTCTTTACCCATTTCAGTGCGGATTTAGAGAGAGTAGATTTACCACCGTCCACCTTGTTCGCATTAAAGCAAACATCACAGACACTTTCGTCTCTAAAGAATAGTTTCTATCTGTGTTCCTCAATATATAGAAGGTCTACAATACAACATGGCGCTTTGGAATATTAAGAGACTTGTCCCACCTTGGCGTGCGTTTTAGAAGGTTTACCATAATCGAACTTTATCTGTCAAGTCGGACATTCTGCGTCTGAGTGAGAAGTGTTCTCTCCCAAGCATTCGCCCAGGAAACAGGAGTGCCGCCACGTGGGGTTCTTAGCTGCATTCTATTTATTATAAAAATAAAGTATTTGCGCATGTCTATTCCTCGAAATATTTTTTACTCCACATATGTCGATGACGTCCAGTTCGGTTTTAAGTCTTGTAGTATGGCAATATGTGACCGGCAGGTTCAGCTCTGTCTGAACCAAGTCTCGATTTGGGCTGAAGAAAACGGGTTCCGACTGAATGCAAAGAAAAAGCACGTGTGTCTTGTTCTCCAGCAAAATGATATACATCCCGAACCAGATATTCAACTGCTTGGGCAACGTCTTTCCATTATTACCGAACACAAATTCTTGAGGCTGATTTTGGACAACAAGATAACCTTCATACAACACATCAAATATTTAAAAAGCAAGTGCATAAAGGCTATGAACGTTCTAAAAGTGTTGTGTCGCACTGTGTGGGGAAGTGTCATGGAGTGTCTGATCAAGTTGTATACAAGCCTCATAAGTACTCGCATATATTACGGGGCAACAGCATATCAGTCGTTGACACCTACTTCCCTTAATATGCTTGACCCTGTTCATCAATAAGCATCTACCTATCTAAGTCTGCTTTTCGCCCTAGCCCCGTGGAGCGCCTGTACGTCGAATCGAATGAACGGTCGCTCCACCTCCAGAGATGTCACATGTCTTTCAAATAGTACCTTAAAGTGAACACTAACAAGCAACTTCCTTCCCATTTTACATATAATGACACGCAAAACTTTGCTGTGTTTGAGAAATGACCTTCTATGAGACAGCCGTACTCACTCCGTGTGAGAGGCCTAGCAAAGTAAAACAGTGTGCCACCTGTACACCGTTAGATGTCTTCCGCAGTATACCTTCGACCGTGGCAATGACAGGATATAGACTGCGACGTGTCTTTCTAGGAGGTTACGAAGAACGCACCAATTGCCCATATACAGACATACTTCTTGGAAATACAACAGAAATAATGTTCTTTTTTCTTTACGAATGCCTCAAGGACCAACACGTCTGTCTCGTACACAGCCGTGGGCTCATTCTTTTTGGAAGCCGGCGTTATGCACACTAATACAAGCATTTTCACCCGCAAAGATTATGTGATACTTGTGACTGTTAAATACAATAAACATATAAAACCACAGAGGGCCATATTATAAAAACATTCTCTAAGCGTAGTAAAAGCTCTGAAAACTTTTAAAAAGCAGAAAAATACTGTTTTTGTCTCGCTTTATTCGCTGTTATTCACAGTCTACTCATACAAGCAACATGTTGTAGTCTGCTTGGTGCCAGGACACCGCACAACACACGGCAACGTTGGTAGACCAGCTAGCTGGATCCACGAACAAAATCGGTACAAATACATCAATATCAATCTCTGCACTTGACTTGAAACCTTTTTTATAACGAAAGCTCAGGGGTTACTGGCAGAGCACTTGGGACACACACACAGGTAATAAACTGCATGTCTTCCAGCCGCAACTTGGGATTTGCCGCGCCCCGCCGCGGTGGTCTAGTGGCCAAGGTACTCGTCTGCTCACCCGCAGGGCGCGGGCTCGAATCCCGGTGGCGGCGGCTGCATTTCCGATGGAGGCGGAAATGTTGTAGGCCCGTGTGCTCAGATTTGGGTGCACGTTAAAGAACCCCAGGTGGTCTAAATTTCCGGAGACCTCCACTACGGCGTCTCTCATAATCATATAGTGGTTTTGTACGTTAACTCCACATATCAATCAATTGGGATTGGCCGCCAGTATCACAATCTAACCACACAGAAGTAATACCTACTAGTCTAAGAACAGGACATACATACACTACAAATTCATTTCTTTTTCAGGGAGCAATCAGCCTTTGTGTGCTGATGTGGAGAAGCATTCACCGACTCCGCAATGGCATTTGCTTATGCAGGTGTTTGGCGTGTAGCGGCACCACGGGCCCGAGAAAACGGGGGAGTTTAGACTCCCTCTCCCGCCTAGCCGTGCGTGGCTGAGTCCGTGTCCTGGAAAAAGGGCATCCTTGGGGTGGTTTCACATTGGTGGCACCCCTTGCCTGAGCCCTCCCCCCCCTGCCGGGGGAATCGGCAGTCGCATTTTCCTATCACTATCTTCCTACATCTACGTCTATATTTCTCCCTTTTTATTTGTCCTGTCTTCTACCCTCTTCTGTTTACTTCCAACGCTCCAGGCGGCTAGGACTAACCCTTTGCAAATAGCCTTCCTTAGTCTAGGCGCTTTGGGTTAGAGTTGGGTTACACTTCGACCACTGTAACACCACACATATCAATGAACACAACTCGTGGAGTGGTATCTGACACTGATTTGCTTGGCCTGACCGAAGCGAAACTTTTGGAGGGTTGGAAGAGTCAGAATGTGACCAAAACAGAGAGTATGATTATCAGAAGAAACAACAAGCAAACACCAACAAAACAATTTATACACACGTTCGCCTCCAGTAGTTTGCCAGAAACTATTCTAACTGGGTATACGTGGACTTCGATTGGACCATACATACCATATCCACGTTATTGCTTTAAATGCCAGAGGTATCGCCACGGCTCACATAGCTGTCGTGGTCACCAAAATTGTGCACAATGTGGAGTGTCAGGCCACATTTCTGAACATGCAAAGAACCGTCACACTTTGTGAACTGTGGTGGAAATCATGGCGCATACTCACAAATTTGTTCATATTGAAAAAAAAGAGATAATCACACTTAGGAATAAAGAAAACGTCACATTCAAAGAAGCAAGAAGAAGAGTGTCGCAATTTTATGGCCCCACGTATGCTGATGCAGCGCGTCAGGGTGCAACGCCTTACCAGCCCTCGCCACTATTTCGGCCAGCGCAGAGCGAGCTGTAGGCTGTGGCGCCTGCCCCCAAGGCGGCAGTAGCTCAGTATACTCCGCCTCCTTGCAATTCGACACCGGAGACTTCAGGGTCCTCTCTTCTCAAATATTCACCTCACCAGGCGAGGCCTAAAATCTGAACCACCAACTCGCACATGCAGGCATCCAGTGCCTCCCAAGAGGTAATGACTACAACGGTACCCTTAGTGCTAAAGGAGCGGCGTGGCTCCTAATAAAATAAAAAGCCAATGATGGGGCCGGACGACCGTTCTGTAACCGGAATTATCAAGTTCACTCTAACATAGGATACTCTCTGTACACAGAGCAGCATATTTTATTAGTATGCAGACAGACATATTACAGTGGAACATCCGAGGCCTTCTTCGAATCCTTGATGACCTACAAGAACTCCTCCATAAACTTAATCCTAGAGTGCTTTGTGTACAAGAGACACGCTAAAACGAACACATACAAACTTTTATCGTAACTACGAAATCTTCCAAAAGGATAGAGATGATGCCATGCCGCCATCCGGTGGTGTAGCTGTTATAGTTAATCTAGGGATAGCATATACACTATTACCACTTCACACTTCCCTCAAGGTGGTAGCTGTCCGAGCAGTCATTCTAAACTATCTTGTCACTGTCTGCTCTTTGTACATGCCTCCGCACCACCGTCTTAAGAAACGTGAATTTTCTAGTCTTTATTACATGAAGTACCTGAACCCTAAATGCTCCTTGGGGACCAGAACGACCTTAGTGGTCTGTGTGGTTCTTGCTGTGATGCACGAGGTCTACTCAATTAACAGTTTCTCTTCTGTTCTGGTGTTTGTCTGTTAAATAAGAAGGAACCAATGTACTATAACATAACCAACAAAACATAATCATCTATAGACCTCAGTATAGTACCTGCTTCACTTCTTCCCCTACTGAATTAGAAAGTAAGAAAGAATCCACAAAGAAGTGACCTTGTTTGTTTAGTTCGCACTACACCAACATTATATGAATGGCTGGCAAAGAATGGCGACAGGGAACAATATGTTAACATTACTCACTTAAGTTGGACTGGCTTAGGCGGGTTAAGCATAGGTTAAGCTGTGCAGTACTTCAGAGCTTTTTTTTTTTACAGACGCAGCAGTCAATGCATTCCGCAAACATCTGGACTACACGGCAAGCGGAGCGTGCCATGAAGGAACTTTGAATGTTAAAATGCTCGAAAGGAGCAGAACAGGGCATGGAGGTTGCTGCGGAACTCACCAAAAGCAGAAACATTGACAGCTTTAAGAAAATAAAATCTCAACGCAAGAGAACGCGTTGGCAGGCCTGAAGGGAAAGTTGGCGCAAGTGTTTAACAGGGACCAACTCGTATACACAGGTGGCTAAATTCTGGAACATCTTTTGTAGGGTAGTAGGAAGACAACTACACTCACTCCCACTCTTAAACACACATGGCGTCAGCTTGGAAGATGAAATGAACTTCGTCGGCGAACAATTCCAACGGGTGTCCAGCTCGTAAAACTTCACTGACGCTTTCCAAAAATATAAAAGAAGAATTGAGAAGCAGACAGTAATACACAAAGGTACAAAACACGAATCAAAAAGCAAGCTTGAGGCATGGCATAGCTCGAGACATTACTAAACTGCTGCAGTGTTTCCGCCCCAGGTTCTGATTGAGTGGTATACACTATGCTGAAAAACCTGCCAATGGAAACACAAAAACCTTACTTTGTTTGTTCAATGCTATGTGGTTTCCTGGCGCTCTCGCTACTTCCTGGCAAGAGGCTATCATTATTCCTATTTTGAAAGAGGTGAAGGACCCTCCTTCGGTTTCGAGTTATAGGCGTATTGCACTTACAAGCCACTTGCACAAAACTTTTGAAGAAACAATAAACTGCCGGCTTGTACATTGCCTTGCTACAAACAATTCGCTCGACCCGTTTCAGTATAGGTTTTGAGAGGGTAGGTTCACCACCAACCACCTTGTTCGTATTGAAGCACAGATCAGAGATATTTTCGTGCACAAGCAATACTTCCTTTCTGTGTTCCTCGATATTGAAAGGCATGTGATACAACATGGCACTTCGGAATATTAGGAGACCTGTCCCGGCTAGGAGTGCGTGATACAATGTTTACTATAACTGAAAGTCACTTGTCAAAGCAGACATTCTGCGTTCGAGTAGGCAGCGTTCTTTCTCAAACTTTTGTCCAAGAAACATAGGTGCCGCAATGTGGCGTACTTAGCTGCGCACTTTTTTATATCAAATTGAATTCTTTGTGCTTGTCCATCCCGCGCATTATGTTATATTGTACATATGTCGACGACGCCCAGCTTGGTTTCAAATCTTCTAATATGGCCATGTGCGAGCGGCAGGTTCAGCTTCGTTTGAACAAAGTATCATATTGGGCAGAACAAAACAGGTTCCGACTGAATGTACAGAAAAGCACGAGTATGTTGTTCTCCAAAAACAGAGGCATTCATTCGGAAACCGATATCCAACTGCACGGGCAACGTCTTTCTGTTATTACTGAACACAAATTCTTAGGCCTAATTTTGGACGCCAAGCTAACCATTACACCACACAAAAAGTATTTAAAAACAAGTGAATTAAGCCATGAATGTTCTAATTGCTTTGTCACTCACTATGTGGAGAAGTGACAAGATTTGATTGATTGATATGTCAGGATTAACGTCCATATGAATATGAGAGACGCCATAGTGAAGGGCTCCGGAAATATCGACCACCTGGGGTTCTTTAACGTGCACCCAAATCTAAGCACACGGACCTACAACAATTCCACCTCCATTGGAAATGCTGCCGCCACAGCCGGGATTCAAACCCGCGACCTGTGGGTCAGCAACCGTATACCTTAGCCACTAGACCACCGCGGAGGGGCAAGAAGTGAGAAGAAGGGTCTGTTCAATTTGTATAAAAGTCTTATAAATACACGCCTAGACTAGGGGGCAATAGCATATCATACTGCGACACCTACTGCCCTTAAAATGATTGACCCTGTAAATCATTCTACATGCGTTCTTCTTTATCGAAAGTACATAGATTTCTCTAGAGATTATACGGTGACAGCTGATTATCTGTACATTTTTTCTATGATGCCTATTTATGTTTGATTGACGCCCTGATTCCTGGTTGCTTTCATGACTTCTGATATATCCAAGCAATAAAGTGCCTTGTCGCAATTTATGAATGAAATTTTTAGTGGCTGGGTGTATTCTCAGGGTTTCTCCAGTAAATATATACAATGTGCTATTGCCGCTTCGCATGACCTGATTTCTAGGGTGGGGTCAGTGTGTTCCATGCTGCTGTTATACCACTGCTTCTTGTGCTCTCATCTCCGGGCTTGTGTTCTCACTAGGCATACATTGACAGCCCTAAGCCGTGCTCTGCCTTTAATGAACAGGTTGTTGTGTTCGTTTCCGCTAAACCTTACAGAAATGAGAGCTCCTTCGAAATCACTTTCATTATATACCTAAACGTGTTTGGTCCATACAGCACTTATTCGTCATCGACTTAGCCTATAGCGGGCACATTGCGTGAGCCGCGCTGACTAACGAACCATGCGCAGCGTACCAGCCTACACACTAAGGGGTTCCAAACAAAAACAGCTAACGTTAGGAATGAATATATAAAAATAGACCACGCATAAACCATAATTGTGTCTTCGTCATGCTCACCTACCCCCACTGAAGCACCCCGAAAGGGGATCTGTTGCACCTGCTTTTTGCGTCATGAGCATTATTGAAAGAGGGCCTTGTGAAGTGAATTTTCGTGGTGGCTTATTGTCCTAGCTGTCGCCTCGAGGTAATAAAAGTATATTCAAGCTTAACTTGTCACATCCACTAGTTACGCGTATTCTGCCAGATATTTGTTCAACTTGGTATGAAGGTTTACAGCATGTGATTTGCACAAAGCTGATTGATGAATTCGTCATTCAGTAGAAGCGTGCCGATATTTTCTATCGGTATGCCACTTTAAATCACTTGAAAGCACAGCGACTGTGTTCCTGTTTGTCTTACTTCCTTTTACTTTGTAGTCAATAAAGGTTTATTATTGCGTGTAATAAAAAATACTGGTAGGAACCTCGGCCGAATAAACATAATATTTTGTGTTAGCGGCATTGTGCAAAAGTTGTAAATCAGCATACCACATAAAACAAACCTCTAGGAGCATATGCGTGACAAGTACTTGTCAACGTTGGACTGAAATATAATTGACGAGAGTATTTCAAATGACATTTTTTTTCGCCTGAATTATCGACTGAAGTAATACATCTATTGGCGCATGCCGTGCACATGAACATTGCATGTGGGCCATTCTAGCAAAATTAACAGACAATGACACATGTCAGTAAATTGTAATGCAGCTTTACTTTTTGGTCTATTATTACTATCAATTCAACTATTCCAGCGAATGGGCAGAGTTATTCATATAATGAGTTTCACTGATTCATTTTTGTGTCTTTTATTCACTCCAAGGAGAAATACTTCAAGTTGTTTTAGAAGTATTATGCCTCTATTGTTCTGCGATAGGATTCAGAATGAAATGAGATCGCTGTTGAAGGAGCACATCATCTGTCACTGCATAGATGACTACAGATACTACTTTAGCTCTAGGTGATATATTTTCATTATTTATGGGTTGATTAGTGTGACACGAGGTGAAGTTGAGCAGCCAGCTGTGGCACAGAGTATGGCGAATAATTTAGTTTTATGGACACTAAACTAAAAGCTGAGTCACTCCTAACAAAAAACTCTCACCATAGCTGTTCTTGAGCGGCCCATTGTTCGGAAATAAAAGTCGAGATGCCTTTTTTTCATGCAACCCTAGTTTAGGAAACAAATGTTCAACGCCAGCCTGCTCTGTGCTCAAAACCCTAAGTTACCCCTAGCTGGCTACTTTTATGAAAAAAAGAAACCACCCATGTGAGCACATCAAAAAAGAAAAGATAAATTCACTATTGTTTCACTTCATCAAGAAATATTGCTTAATATAATATTTACACTATGTTAATAAATTGGCTAAACATATGTCGGAGGAACAAGTTTTTCTTTCAGCGAAAGGAATGGGCTACTCGCATAAACAGTATTGTAATAAAGCCATGTATTCTAACATCCCAGTATGTTAGGTGCAATGCAAGTCGATATTTTTCCGTCGCCGACATTCTAGAATATGACCTCAATTGATAACTGGTTTTCGGCGCGGCTAAGTAAAAAGTGCAAGGTTGAAGCAACAAAAAATCGCAAACACCAGGCATTCTTCAGCTTACTTAATCAGGACGGGCGCCTTGTTGAGAATTACGTAAAGCCGACTGTACGCAGTGAAACACGCCCACTTCATGCTCTCTTTCAAATGCACCATTTTGCTTCCTTTAGAAATGTTGTTTAGAACGCATGCCTACAGCATTTGCGTTCACGATGCTGTGTTTTCTTGCTTGCTGTTTAAAACACTCTTCCACTCGTGTATGAAAGGAAGTGAAAAGAATGATGCGTTTTCAATAAGCACGGAACAACATCGCTTATGCTGCGTTGATATTGAGAGTGGAAAGTACGAAAGCTAGCTAAGGTGAAGACCCGGCATATGAATGAGACATTCGTGCATATAGAGAGCGCACACACTTTCATCAGATAAACAAAGAGTTATTTCTATGGTATAAACTTAAGACGGAGTAATTACCGCACGCACATCCGCTAGAGCTGCTGGTCATAGCTCACTCACTCAGGCGCTCACACCTGTTGTAAGCTGTGTACGTGTGCTAGAGTTGACGTACCGTGGATGGCTTTTTGCTTGCCGCCAGTATTTTGTTATCGGATAACCTAACATTATATGGTTGCTTCGTTACTGGTGATGGAGACAAAGCTGCATGCCTAGGCAGCGTTTTCCCCTCGGTATTTTCACCTAAACAGAGCTGTAACAAGCGTTCATCTATTAGGAGCATTTTGCCTATGTTCCATCCGAGCTTAGTGGTAATATAAATGAAAAAATTTGAAGGACGTTGAAGAAAGAAAATCCAGTGGTCAAGACAAACTTTTTCCGAATATACTTAGATGTTGTGCGGGGCCAAATTTTATGTACCTGTATGCATTTTGGAAGATCTTTATTGACAAATATCTTACTACATGCCTGGAAGATCGCGCACCTGGTGCCAACACATCAATATGGTACAGAAAAGAACATTGGTAAATATAGACAAATATCACTTTCGTTTCTTACTTGTAAAATACTTGAACACTCTTCATATAAACGAATAATAAATTGTTTCAACTTGCACAAGGTACTCATCGACAAAAAAAAGAATTTACCAGAGGACTGTCTTGCACGACACAATAAGTAGAATTTTATCACGATGTGATATCGGGCGTAAGTAGCGTAGGATAGCGTGTTTCTGAATTTTCGTAAAGCCTTTGACACGCTGTCACGATCCCTCTTACTGTTTTAACTTACCACCATAAATATTGATAAGACTGCTTTTATTTAGGCGGAACTCTACATTTTTTAAAGAAGACAAACCGTAGTAATCAAGAGGAAATGCTCCGAATACGCTGATTTCACTTCAAGGTTACCACAGGGCTCCGTTCTGGGTCTGCTATATTTTTAATTTTGCGAATGCTATCTCAGTATAGGGTTGTTTTCTGAATATAGTGTCGTGTACAAAAAAATTCTAATCACAGTGATGCATTAGAACTTCAGCAATAGTTATCACTCCTCTATAACCATTGTTGGAAATAGAAAAAGATTTTGAACATAACAAAGTGTGTATATACTTCATTTAAAAAAAGGATAAAACCAATTCCTTCATGGTACCACCTAAAGAATTCACAGATAAAACAAGACAGTACATACATGCATATAAGTGTGCTACTATAATTTAAATGTTCATAGAGGCTGCGGGTGGGCCCTCTCACAGCCAAAGATTGTAGCGTATAAATCTCACTAAAGGAAACTTGTGATGTTGACATGCCAATTTAAAACTTGTGGCGTACACACTTGCATCAGACCTATCTTGCAATACGTTTGCGCCGTGTGGACCCAACAGATGTAACCTTAGTTGCTGCTCTCGATCAAATACAAAGTATTGTAGCTGAGTTTGTCTTGGTACTGTACGGAAGGAGGGAGAGCTGCACTTCAATGAAAGGTGAGCCAGAATGGCAGTGTCTTTCTGGCCTCAACAATAAACGGAGATGAAAACTTCTTTACACGATTTACTTTAATAAACTAGAATTAAGAGAAAATTTTATCTACACAAACCTGTCTATGTTTCAAAACACTTAATCATAGTTGTGAAATCCTGATTTTCTCAGCTAGAAGGAACGTGTATGCCAATTCAATTTTTCCGAAAAATAAAAATTGAAATACGCTAACTGAATAGCAAGTTCATATTGGGAATGAAAATGTATTTTATTCAATGCTTTAAACTAGTACTCTAACCTTAACAATGGTGTACATTTTTGGGAACAGATAGGTAATATGTGTGCGAACAGAGGTGTATTTTAGTTATTAATGTATGAACAAAGTTGTATTGGTGTGCGCCCAAATATGTAATTCGCTTATTGATGTAGACTGCCTGTAATAAAGGCTTTGGGCGCTGTGGGGTGTCTGATGAAAACAAAATAATAAACACAATACAACTTTGAGGAAGCTTCACTGAAAGCAGGTGAGAATGACGAAGGTACAAGTACGGCGGCAGCGTGAAATTTATAATTCTCTATTATCATGTACAGAGCACCTTACAATTTAGGCTGGTTCGCTGTGTGTTCTTCGTTATCCGGCGAAGCTCACGTCATGTGTCCACTACAAAAAATAACGATTGTGCTGGCGAATAAGGGCTTTACAGACGAACCACTTTTTTTGTCATGAATGAAAGTGAGTGTAAAAGAGCTCTCACCCCTGAAAGGCGAAGCTGCAACGCAAACAACAACCGGCTACTTCGAAGGCAGAGCGTGGCATGAGGTAGTTATTGTATACGTATACAACAAGCAAGCCCTGAAGCGAGAGCTCAGGAAGCAGATGTAAAATAGCAATGCGGAACAAGCCACTCGCCGCGACAAACTTCGGGCCGCGTAAAACGGCAAGAGCTCATTGCGTATACTATACTGGAGGAATGCTGAGAATACACCCCACCACTACACATATCACTCCTAGACTATTTGAAAGCGTTTTATTCAGTAGAGCTATCAGCTGTCACGCAGACACTGAGGAATGAGAGTGTCGATGGAAGATATAAAAGCATCTTGAAAGAAATCTACAAACAATCAGTTTCCACTATTGTGCTTCATATTAAAAGCGATAGACTACAGGTAAAGAAGGATGTAAAAGGGAAAGACACGGCCTCCCCTATGCTACTCACCGCGTGTAAAGGAGGTTCTTGTAGATACTACAAAGACAAGGGTTAGGAAATTGAGTTAATGGAGAGTATCCTAGCAACCTGCGCTTCGCCGATGACATGGCATTGTTTAGTACCTCAGGGCACGAATAACAATTCATGATCACTGAACTAAACAGGGAGAGCACAAAGCCAGGTTCAAAAATTACTTGGAAGAAAGCGAAAGTAATATATACAGTCCTCGGAAGAGAATAGCGCTTTCAGATAGGTAGCAGCGCACTTGAAGTTGTGAAAGACTATGTCTACAAAGGACAGGTAGTAAACATGCAGCCGAAAAGTGAGATATAAATAGTGAGAAGAATAAAAATGGGTCGCTGCACATTCTTTAGGTATTCTATACACATGACTGATATATTGCCGGTATTCCTCAAGATTAAAGTGTATAACAGCTGCATCTTGCCGACACTTGACTACACAGCAAAAACTTGCAGGTTTAGAAGAAGGGCTCAGTTCACATTGAGGGCGACACAGTGAGCGTCGGGCAGAAACTTATGTGTAACCTTAAGAGACAAGAAGAAAGTAGAGTGGGTGAGGGAACTGGGGTTCAGAATATCAAAGGTGAAATCTAAAAGAAATATACATCGCACAGGCACGTAGCACTTGAGCCACAAAGCCACTGGTCATAATTTGACTGCATTCCCAAAGAAGGTGAAGGGAGACAGAACGACGGTAGTTATAGCGCGAGAACAAAACGACGACACAGAGACAAGAAGGACACAAAAGACACGTGTTTTCTTGTCTCTGTGTCGTCGTTTTATTCTCGCGCTATAACTATCTTTATGCCATACCAACCATCCCAAGCTGCCACACTTCTAAGGGAAACAGAAACTTAGGTGGACATAAGATATTATGAGGTGTGCGGGGGAGATATGTTGCGTGCCTAAGATCGAGTTGACTGGCGGGACATGGAGAGACATTTGTCCTGCAGCGAGCCTAGTTAAGCTGATGAATAGACTGATGATGCATTGCACACTCGTTGCCCGCTTCGCTCATGTCAAGGGAGCTGCTCAGTGGTTCGCTCAATTCTTAAGAAAAACTTCATAGATATGTGCAACTTTGTTCAGCTGACTAGCTTCTGGATGGTGTGTATCTATATTGTATTATAACGGATCACTTGCGTTTTGCTCTCTGCAACCTTTCTTTTTGAAATTGTGTTGCTGGAGCGAAATGTTAGGCTCATTTATTTGAAAACCTTTTTTTTGAGATGTGCGCGCGATGTCCCTTATATATTTGAAAGCACAAAGTTATAAAAATAGGATGCGCTATATTACTTCAATGTAAAGCTTTCATTGTACAGCATTAGTTTCACTGAACTTGGCCTGCCGCATGTCTTTAGGTTCCTAATAACATTTAGAAGTTGAGAAAATTGAAGGACCGGTTGATCAAAGTCAAATACACACAAAGGGCCAGTTCTGATGTTTAGTCATATATCTGCCACGTAGACTCGTATCACATGACGTGTCCTTCAAGGAATATTTTCATAAGGAAGAGCTTCAAAACCATGAAATGTCAAGGTGGCAGCTTGTAAGAAATAATAATTAATTGTAATTACTGCATTCTTCTCATGCCATTAGTAATAATATACGAAACAATCAACCAGCGAACAAGTATGCAAATAGTGCCTTGTCGGTAATCGATTGACGCGATGGTGTCCTCATGTTTCTTCATTGTTAATCCCCTATAGCGCCGTGTATAAAATACGAATGCTTCTAGTCCCCAAGCACTTCATGCACCGACTGAACCTCGAAGCAAGTAAACATGAAGCTACTTGTACTCTCTCTTGCATTATAGCAGCTCTTAGCCACGTTAAAGGCGATAAGCCAGTTTGGGCGGATGAAGCGGCAAATGGAGCCCACCAAGATGCAGTGAAGGTAAAATGATTCGCTCTGGTTGTGATATTTTTTCGTGCAGAAACATATGAGAAGGATATTTTTTTTCAAGTGAGCGCAAAAGCCAGTGAATGTAGTTTTCATCGTAACGACACATTATAACTCTTCACAGCAGCAAAAATCAACGCATCAGTTATTGTGCGCTGTCAGAAAGTTCTCAAACAACCATCAGTAAACTTAGTACTTGAGTATGTTAAGGTGCAGGGCAAGGCTGGTCTATTTCTGACAACTTTCAAAAGAAATAAACTTTTTTCGTTGGCCAACGCTTGTTCTTTCAGCGACTTCTACTTTGTGATTTTAGTTGAATATTTGGTATAAATTGTTTACGTGTGTAATAACTGCAGAGAAATGTATTTTGTGCAATGGTGGTGCAATAATGCGCTAGTTGTTTTTTCTTTCAATTGGCATAAGATTTAGGGAAATGCCGGAATAAAAAATCTTGTAAACACCGTAATGATTACTATTTATATACGCATAAATTTTATTTTTAATTTTAGGTTTGATTGTAATACACTAACACAAAGATATAATGATGCTTAAAAACACATCTGATTGGTGACGTGGATGTTACACTGTAAATCTACGCTTCCCTATAAAAGTACGTGGACCATTAGCGTCAGTCCGCCTTCACTTGAAGTGTCGTCTTATGGCAAGGCGTCTCCCACCAAAGTTGTTTTTCTGAACAATTGCGTCTGAGTAGTGCTTGCAAGGCCATTTCTGGAAATCCTTCCTCTAGACAGCAGACGAATTATGACTGGAGGCGTAGACGGTGACGTCTTCTTGTGTTTCCCAAAACAGAACAGAACAGAAGTGATTGACACTCGTGATACTCATAACATTGTTGTGCACAAAAACTTGAAGGCGTCGTACTCTTGAATTTGTCTAATAGAACCACTTCGATTATGTCATATTCTTTTCTTTCTCTTCCATCACTGCACTAGCTTCTGACGCCCAACTGTACTTTATACCAATTTGGAAAACTGATTTTTTGAAATAGAATATAGATGATCCTATAATCATGTGAACCCACAGCTTGTAAGAACATAGGGAGGTCATAAGACATGGGACCCTTGCTGTATGCCAATTAGCACTCGACTATTTTTCCGCCACCCTCGAGGGCGGTGGCCACTACTCGAATTGTAAGAGTCAATTATGCATTTGGCCTGTTGAATTTCGATGTAAATTCGCATTCTACTCTCTTATCTTGAGACACCAATCAAGGGAAGTAGGCGAATCATGCAAACTTATACCATGATGAGGCTACATAACTAATTATCAAGTAACGTGCTCGAAATTATAATTTTTCAGTCCAAGCTCCAAATTATTTACGTATATTTCATTTTAGCATATCAAAAATAGTCTTGAGGATGCTTACGACATGGTAAAAGCGACCTATAAGAATGACCCAGTATGGGAAAATAACTTCAGGTGTTTGTATGCTGCATTTGACAGCTTTAATGAGGATGAGAAGAGTGTTGACGCATGGTTTATGTTTATAAATGATGCTGATGCACTTTAGTAAGTACATCTTTGTTTCTTATTGATATGCAAAAAAGTAGACACATTGTTGTCATGGGGTCGTGACGTGGACGAATCTAGCAGCCTCGATCTTCTGATGAAGCTGTTTATTCGGCCATACTTGTTGCCGGTAAATGGGAAGTTAGATAGCAGCCACACACCGGCTCTAATAGCAGCAAGCAGAGCGTTAGCCGTCAATAAACTGAGAAGCGGCTCCACGCGCCGCTGTTTTTACATGTGCCGTGAAAGCTTCAGCCTTGTCTCTGGCATCAGCATAGGTTCTCAAGTAAAGTCGAGTGTTCGTGCTTAGACGCAATCTTAACAGATCAGTATAGATTGATCGCGAAACTTCTCCGACAATATAGTGCAGTATAGGCTGAGTATTCGTAAGGCTTTGCGGAGAAAACCCGAAAAAACAAAAGGTAAATTAAGAAACGTGCGCACCATTATAGAGGTTAGTTGGCTATTAACGTGCGAAAACCACCATATTGACGCAAGGTAAGCTGGCCACTATAGTAACCAGCCTCTGAGGAAGACAACGAAGTAGTTGTGTGGGCGCGTGCTCTGGTTTTCGCGCTTTTAGCCTTTGGTTACGAAAATAAACGTCCTGTTTATTACCTGCGCACCTGTGTCTTTGTCACATTTTCTCGTGGAAATGCGGGGTACGGTAGATGATACTGTCTCCTGAGAGAACCTTTGACGCAAGTCCATCGAAGTAGCTCAGCCAAGCTCACCCCTCCGCACGTACGTTCCAGCCGTCGTCTCCAGAGACTCGAGCCACAGCACGGTTTGCTGCCTGAACGTCAGAGAACTATGAATCAAACACCACCTAACCACTGCACCAGTGCACTTTGTTGTAAACCAGCCCAAGACGCCTACGACTGGCTTGGGCATTTCGATCGGGTCACCGTCATCAACGATTAGAGCCTAGAGCGTAAGCTCAGATATGTGTACTGCTTTCTGGAAGATTTAGGGAAAACATGGTTTGAGAAGTCTGAAGCAACGTTTAAGTCTTGAGATGAGTTTCACCGGCAGTTCCTCAAGGGCTTTGCCCGAGAGGACAGGAAAGAAATAGTGGAGCCCTCTATAGAGGCAAGTGTTCAAGGCCCTATCGAAAGGGTGACAAATTACATAGAGGACATTGATGGATTTTTCAGGCGTGAGGAGCCCTCTATGGCCGAATTCAAGAAAGTTTGTCACCTAATGCGTTGTGTGAAAGAAGAGATTTTAGCCGGCCTAATTTGGAACCCTCCTGCGACACTTCTGGAGTTTTATGAGAAAGCCACTGCCATGCAGAGGGCTTTTCAAAAGCATGCCAGGCAGTATAACCATGTTGTACAACCAACTAAGGTCACTTCTGTTTTTCACGGATATGATAACAGCGTGTTGCGAGAGCTCAACAGAGCTCTCATCAATGAAGAGCTACAAAAGATGCAGGTGACTACTTCACCTGTAGAGCAGCTCTCCAATGCGTAGATGGTACGCGCCTCGCTACGGCAAGCCGTTCACGCTCCCCAACAGTCCGAGGCGCAACAACAGAGGCAATGCGTCGAGATGAGCTACGCGGAAGCAGTGCGACGTCCTCCACGGTGCAATTCACCCGGCGTGTTTTACCCAATGGGCGAAGCACTCGGCAATAGAGGTAGGCTTCCGTCCTCGCAGCCCGCCGTTGATTGCCGAAGCAAGATCGAGAAAGAGAGACATGTGGGGTACACCCGACCATAGGCCCTTCTGTTTCCCCTGCAGGGAAGCCGGAAACGTCTACCGAACATGTGCATACTGTCGTGTGGGTGTCTGTTACTTTTCGCCTAATGCCTCTTGTCCACGACCTGGCGAGCGAGCACTGGAAATAGAGAGTTACATCACGTATCGTTGCAGTATCGAACATCGGTCGCAAGAGCCCCACTCGTCGTCGCCTGCTCGCTACAGGTCACCGAGCCCAGCCTATTCACGCGGCACTCCGAGGCGCCGTTCACCCAGTCCTGAAAGTCGGGAAAACTTATTTCAGCGACATCAAGGTGAAACCACTGACGCTTACTCTACGAAAGATTCTTTACTAAGACGACAGCGACGGCAGCGAAAAGATGTACAGAGGCAGTCAAACGTGGAACAAAGAGTGGTGACATCAAACATTGCGGTAACTGTGGATGACGAAGAAGTAATGGCGCTAATTGACTCTGGAGCAAACTCTTCGGTTATGAGCATGGGTCTTGCCTGCAGGCTTAAGAAGGTTTCTACCCAGTGGGGTGGGTCGCAGATACGTACGGCAGGAGACCATCTTCACACTCCGGTCGGATGGTGCACAGCGCGAGTCACTATTTACAGTTTTACGTATCTCGTTGTTTTTGCGATAATGCCGAGTTGCTCGAGAGACCTATTTCTCGGACAGGACTTTCTGCGTGATAATGGAGCCGTGATTGACTTGCATGAGTCGCAGGTGATGTTTTCTACGGCACACGCTTTAGCGCTCAACCCTCACTGCCGTTACGTGGATGCTTTGAGAATTCTGGAGGATAACGTCACGCTACCACCGAAGAGTGGCGGGTTGACCTTTGTAGCCTGCGACATTTTTGACGAATTCAGCGACTAAGAAGGTATTGCAGAGGCAAATGTTCCCCTGCTGCTCAAACGAAACATCTGCATAGCTTGATGCCTTGTTTGGTTAGAGAATGAACGCTCTCGAGTTCTGCTGACCAACTTCAGAAATGAGTTTCAGCGCGTCCCTATAGGCACTAATGTCGCTTTCCTCAGGTAAACCGCCGACTTTTCCTATATTAGCACATTGGATACGACTTCAACGCATGCAAAAGCTTGTGCTGACCTTGAAAGCAGCATTTACGTTCATCCAAACTTGCTAGCTTCACAGAAACAGTGGCTGCTAAACCTTGTGAGGGAGTTCTCGGACTGTTTCTCCACAATATCGAAAGTTCACCGTACCGTCGTTACAAAACACCGCATTGTTACCGAAGGGTTGGCGCGGCCTCTTCTCCAACATCTATACCATGTGTCTCTGAAGGAAAGAGAGGTGGTTAAGCATCAAGCGCAAGAAATGCTGAATGATGACATAGTTCCACCCTCGACTTGTCCATGGGCGCCACCTGTTGTCTTAGTAAAGAAAAAAGACAACGTACTATGCTTCTGCGTCGACTATACATAGCTTAACGAAGTCACAAAACGTGACGTTTACCCCCTGCCACTGATTGATGATGCCTTAGACCGCCTACGCCACGCCAAATTCTTTACATCAATAGATCTCAAATCAGGGTACTGGCAAATTGAAGTTGACGAGAGCGACCGTGAGAAAATGGCGTTCCTGACTCCCGACGAACTCTACGAATTTGAAGTGTTCTCTTCTTGTCTCTGTTCCCCTCCCATCGCATTTTCACGCATGATGGACACTGTACTAGCTGGACTAGAGTGACAGACGTGTCTTGTATACTTGGATGACGTCGTCGTATTTTCAAGCTTGTTTGACGAGCATCTTTCAAGGCTAAAATTGTTTTCACTGCAACTAGGAGAGCGAACGTTATTATGAAGCCCAAAAAGTGATACTTTGGCTATCAAAAACTCAAGTTTCTCGACCAGATCCGGAGAATTTGGCTGCCGTTGCTGGTTTTTTCGCCCTGAAGACAAGAAGGCTGCTCAGCGACTCCTCGGACTCTGTGCGTACTACCGCAGTTTTATCGAAGGATTTTCGAAAATTTCGGAACCTCTTACAAGACTGGCACGGCCAGATGTGCCATTCTATGGACGGAAAAACAACAACAAGCCTTCGTAGAGGTACGCAATTGACTGCAGACAGCCCCAGTGGTGGCACATTTCGACGACACTGCCGACACCGACATTCACACAGGCGCCAGCAACGTAGGAAATGGAGCCATGCTAGTTCAATGGCAGAACGGAGCAGAGCGTGTGATAGATTACACAAGCCGCAGTCACACAAAAGCAGAGGCTAACTGCGAGTGTTTAGCAGTGGTTCGGGCCATTAACAAGTTTCAACCGTACCTATATGGCTGGTCATTTTGAGCTGTCAGTGACACCCATTCGCTCTACTGGCTTGCCAATGTACGCGATACATCAGGCCACCTCGCCCGCAAAAGCCACCGCCTTCAAGAGTACGACGTAACGGCGGTGTACCGATAAGCACATAAGCATACAGATACACACTGCCTCTCTCGTGCTCCTAGTTCCCTGAGGTCATATGACACTGAACAAGGAGGTTTACCGTTTCTTGGCCACGTCGATGTGGTGCGGATGGCTGAGCTTCAACGTGAGGACACTGAGCTACTTCCTGTCATCCAGCATCTTCAAGAAGACGTTATTGTCCCACGCCGGCTCTCACGTGGATTAGCGTCGTATTGCCTGCGAAATAAAGTTCTCTACAAGAGAAATCTTGAGAGCAGCCAGGAAACATTTCTCCTCGCCGCTTCAACGGAAATAGGTGAGGATGTTTTGCAGGCGTGCCACGACGATTCTTCTGGCGGTCTTTTAGGCTTTGCTAGGACATTACCGCGCGTCCGACAGAAGTACTACTGGCCACAGCTGTATTCGCCCGTTCTGCGCTATGTCCGCACATGCTGTGACTGTCACAGGCGTAAAGTTCCACCCGCAAAGCCCGCCCCTTTCCATCAACCTTTAGTTCCACCTCGACCACCATTTCGGCAAGTGGTAATATATCTTCTTGGCTCATTTCCTAAGTCATCCTTCGAATTTAGGTAGATACTCGTCGCAACCGACTATCTGACTCGCTATGCAAAAACCAAAGTTATGCCTAAAGGAACCGCAGTTGAAGTCGCCAGATTCTTTGTTCACGAAATTGTTTTGCGTCATGGTGCACCTGCTGCTCTCACAAACGATCGCGGAGCAGCATTTACGGCAGAGTTCTTGCAACAAGACACAAAGCTGATGCACACCAACCACCGGAAACAACAGCTTATCATCCCCAAATGAACGGCTTGGCGCAACGGTTAAAATAACACTGTCTGTCATGCTGTCTATGTATGTTGATGTAGACCACAAAACGTAAGACTAAATTTTGCCGTACGTCACGTTTGCTTATAATACCGATGTGTTAGAGACCACAGACCTAACACCATTCGAGCTTGTTATGGCCATCGTGTCACAACACCGTTAGACACTATGCTCCCCGTAGACCAGGTTACCGGCGGAAATGGCAGCATTACCGACCTTGTTGAGAAAGCCGAGAAAGCCCAATAGCTTGCACAGAACCGCATTTGCACCAGCAAGGTATCGACGCTCGCCGTTTCAACCAAGGCCGAAGGAACGTCCACTATCAACCAGGTGACTATCTATGGATGTGGACACAATTTCGACATCGTGGGCTTTCGGAGAAGCTATGGCGACGCTATTTTGGCCCTTACAAAGTTGTGCGCTGCCTCATTGACGTGAATTAAGAGGTAGTTCCCCAAAGCTCCGTTACCAGTTTAAACCGAAGATGTCAACGTTCAGAAGTTGTCCATGTAGTACGGATGAAGCCGTACTACGCCCGCGAGTTATAAACACTTTAAACTTTTTTGTAGTATCTACAAGAGCGCGGGGCTATTTTTTCATTGAAGTGATAATTTTTATGCCCATCTTTAGCACGTCAGTCACTAAACTGGGACGGTCGTTCTTGAAAGAGGGAAATCGATACAAAGTAGGCTGGCAACTATAGCAGCCAGCGTCTGAGGAGGACAACGAAGTAGTTGTCTGGGCACGTGCTCTGGTATTCGCGCTTTTGGTTTTGGTTACGAAAATAAAACGCCCTGTTTAATGCCTGCGTACCTGTGTCTTTGTGACATTATGATTATAAGGGACCCCGTAGGAAAGAGCTCCGAAAATATCGACCAAGTTGGTTTTTTTCCCTCTAGGGAAACCAGCGAGTAAGACAAAGTTTTACGTCACAGCAATATTCACTCTATTATGTTCTTACACTAGATTGAAAATGTTACGAGGCAGTGTTAAAACGCCGTAAATTGTTGTTAACATTTCCGCTCTGATAAATTTCCTTCGAGGCGCTCTGCGGTCTGGTCGCCTTTTTGTCGCTTTTGTGTCTTGCGCTGTACGCAAGCGCCGAACAGGGGCCCTTGTTACATTGCAGGTTCTTAGTTAATGGGTGTCCGAGCCGTCGCCCCAGACTCCCACGAAAAGACGAGGCCGTTTGTACGCCACACTTTATACACACAAAAACGAACACACATAACATGGACAGGCTATTTAAAGCATCCTTCACTGTCTCTGTGAACTATCAAAGTCCTAAGCTAGCCGTCCCTCCTTTTAGCATGGACACAAGACATGAGGTCGGTCTCACCGAGGTTCGTTGCTACGTCTTGAGCTGGCTCGCGTTGTCCGCACGGTCAACCAGGCGACTAGTTGATGGGTAGGCTCCGCCACCGCAGCCGCGTCGCGGCTGGACACATCCGCTGGAACTCGTGCCCGTAGCCCGACAGCTCCGCGTTGCTCGCACGGTAGACGAGGTGGACCAGTTGGCACGGTAGACCAGGCACTACCACCGGCCGCGTCCCGGCCGGACACCTCTGCTGGAACTCGTGCCCGTAGCCCGACAGCTCCGCGTGTCCTCAAGCACAGGATGCTTTGAAGCCGCAGCACGTCAGCGACGCACGGCCGTGGCAGGTAGAACGTGGCAGGTAGGCCGGGCTCGACTGTTACTAGGCTCGGGTCCGGAACCCAACGGCCGAGTCGAGAGCCCCGTCTTCCTCGTTCCTTCTCGTACCTTCGCCGCCACGCTACTCAGCGCTCGTGCTACCTTCGTCGTTGTCTGCTTCAAGCGCGCACTTTGTATGGCGCGCACTTTGAATGGCGCGCACTTTGAAGCTTCGCGCACGACACATATCACAAAAGCCCCCCCTTAAATGAGTTTTTTTTTTCTTTTTTTTTAAAAAAAAAAACTGCTGACACGTGCGCGGTCTGTAAGCCACTTCACTGTATATGTCCTCTGTATAGTTCACATGTCGAGGTCCAATATTTACTAAATACACAAGAACACCGTTAAATACACTGACATACTTCGAGTGTCCAACACCCAATATCACAGTGCATGAAGTCCGAACTCTTGGCTCACAATCTACTCATGAAGTCCGCACCGGTATTCTCCGACCCTTTTATATGCTGAATGCTAAATGAGTATTCTTGCAATGCCAGGCTCCACCTCAGGACCCTACTGTTCAAGTGTTTGGCTCGGGCTAAGTACTGTAGAGGTTGGTGATCTGTTTGTACAACAAACTGGTTCCCATACAAAAAAATGTGAAACCTCTGTACCGCCCATACCAATGCCAAACACTCCCTCTCTACGGTAGAGTAATTCTTTTCCCGGGGCAGCAACTGGCGGCTTGCATAAGATACAGGGTGTCACAATCCGTCATGTTCCTGCATTAATATCGCTCCGATGCAGGTGTCAGACGCGTCCGACCGAAGTACAAACCTTCGCTCCGGATCAGGAGCCTTTACAATTGGTCCAGAAGCAAGGGCTTGCTTAAGTGTTTCGAATGCCGCCTCTCTTTCAGGATTCCAACAAATCTTATTTCTCTCCTTTTTCCTAGTTAGTTCGGTGAGAGGCTGAGCTTTCTCCGCATAATGGGGAATCATATCGCGGTAATATCCAGCCAATCCAAGAAACGATCGAAGCTGCTTCTTTGTTTGAGGTTTTTGTGCATTGGCAATCTTCTCGACAGTACTATCCACTGCTCGGATGGTCCCTCCTCCTAAACGATGGCCTAAAAATACGACGGAAGTCATAGCGATTTCGCACTTCTGGGGTTTGATAGTCAATCCTGCTTCTCTCACTCTGTGCAGGAATTGCTGCAATGTGTCTAAATGCTCTTTCCATGTCATAGTAGCGATGAGAACATCGTCTATATAATGCGCTACGTTCGGGAGGCCTTGGAGAAGTGTTCTCATCAAACGCGTGAACACTGCAGACGCAGTTTTGATTCCAAATGGCATGTAGATAAAGTGGTAATGTCCGGTCTGAGTTGAAAATGCGGTTACCGATCTCGACTCCGGTTCCAGTGGAACTTGCCAGTATCCTTTGGTAAGATCGAATTTCGAGAAAAACCTCTTGGTCCCAACCTCTGCGAACATCATATCCGTCCGTGGTATGGGTTCAGCATCTGATATCAACACCTCGTTGATGCGACGAAAGTCTATGCATGTCCGATAAGTTTGATCTGGCTTCTTAATTAGCACCAAGGGGGAATTGTATGGCGAATTGGATCGCTCAATCACCCCGAGCTTGAACATATCTCGAACTTCCTTTTCAACCACTTCTTTCATCGCCAGTGGTAGTGGGTACTGCGGAGTGCAAATCGGATCCGGTGTTGTCAGTCGAAGCGGGCATTCCAGCAAATTGGTCTTTCCTGGCATTTCGGAAAACACATCTTGGTATTTGGTCAGAATCCGATGGAGCTCAGCAGCTTCCTCTTCAGCCAGCCCTTCACCTATATTAATTGTCTCCACCCCAGTCCTTTGGTCAATGGTGTAAACTGGTATAGGTGAATCTGCCTCCTCTTCTTCCATCACTACGAATGACGCTGTTTGTGTAAACCTCTCCGGTTCGCGATCCTCGTAACGCTTTAACAGTGTTGATGTGGAACAACTTGGTGTCACGTCCCAAGTCCAACCAGTAGTCATGACTGCCCTTTTTCCCTGTGACCTTAAAAGGTCCTTTCCATTGCATGAGTAATTTATTTTCCGTAGTAGGGAGTAGAATAAGGGCCCGGTCGCCTACTTCAAGCTGACGTTTCGTGCTTCGCCGATCATAGTATTGCTTCTGTGATTTTCTTGCTCGTGTCAAGTTCTCATGAGCCAACTGCAGTGTTTTTTTCAAGACGATCTCGCAGATCCAATACATATCCGTAAGTTGTCTTCGCCTCGTCGCCGATGTGTTCTCCAATCCATAATTCTTTTAACAAACTAAGTGGTCCTCTGACGTCACGCCCGTAAATAAGTTCGAAGGGAGAAAATCCCGTGCTGGTCTGAGGCACTTCACGATAGGCAAAAAGGAGTGGGGCAAGCAACCGATCCCAGGATTTTGGTTCCTCCTGGCAGAGCTTCCGCAACATCTGTTTTAACGTACCGTTAAATCGTTCCACCAACCCGTTACACATAGGATGATAAGGTGTAGAACTGAGGTGCTTAATGGCCAGTAACTCGTTGACTTCTTTCATCAGTTCGGAAGTAAAACAAGATGCTTGATCACATAGAATTTCACGCGGGAATCCTACGCGTGAGAACATCTCCACCAGGCCCTCTGTTACTGTCGCCGAATCGATTGCTGGCAGGGCCACCGCGTCCGGGTAGCGCGTGGCGAAGTCCACCATGGTCAATATGTAGCGGTTTCCGTTTCTCGACACAGGTTTTAAAGGACCGATAATATCGATTGCCACTCGCTCGAAAGGGGTGTCGATCAACGGCATTACGCCCAGAGGCGCCTTGCCTACTTTACCTCTTGGATATGCTCTTTGGCAAGTGTCACAGGATCGCACGTATCTCTTTACTTCTTCCTGAACTCCTGGCCAATAGAATGATCCTAGTACTCGGTCAATTGTCCTCTTGATGCCTTGATGGCCCGCCATCAGACTTTCATGAGCTAGCTGCAGTACTTGGCTCCGCAGTTTGCGAGGAACAACTACCTGCTGTACTATCTTGCCGGAGGATAACCGATAATGGCGATATGAAACTCCCTTTTGCATAACAAACGAATATTCTGTCGATCCTCTCCCAAAAAACACCTGCCCAACTTTGTTCCTACAGAGATCTAGGCTCTTGTCCTCCGCCTGCTCAATCTTGAGGATTCGTTGGTTGATATTCAAAGCGGTTGCTTTCACCGAATCCAACGAAGTACTTGAATTCTTGACTACGCTGATCATTGGTTTCTCGTAGCGATCTGCTTTCATCACCCCTAATCTCTCCTTGACGCTTTTAGACTTCGTCTTCCTTTCCGACAGTCCCTCGCTCCACCTGCTATCTGGATCATTGGGATCACGGGATCCTGGCACGTTTCCCACGATGACGTCATACAATGGGGAAGTCATGCATTTAACGATCACCGTGCCAGAAAAATAGGGCGAAAATATCTCCACTTTTGCTTCGGGAACTTTTATTCTGCTCCCATCGGCTAAAAATACTGTCGTCATAGCTCCTGTCAGCACTTCGTCGGGCACGAGGGAACGTCGCACAACCGTCGTGTTACTTCCTGTATCCCGAAGAACCGAGACAGGCTTACCAAATAGGAGACCCTGGAGAACTGGCATCTGATATTTCGTTGCCATTTGTCGCGTGTTTACTGCCCCCGACACATTATTCTCGGGCCCGCCGCCGGATGCGTTATCATTGTCTTTAGAGTTCTCTTCGGACAATATACATGAAGCCTTTTTATACGTGGCGGGTTTCTTGGTGCAAACTTGGGTATCGTGTCCTGCCCTACGACAATGCCCACAGTAAGGTTGCTTCGTCCGAGCGCGACAATCTGAGGCTTTATGGCCGATTTTGTTGCAAACAAAACATTGCACTGAAGTTTTTGAGGTCGTGCTCCCACTTTTCACAGCCATGCCGTTTTCAGCCTTTTCTCGGAAAACAAGCAGGTTAGACTGTCGCTGTGCCTCTAAAAACTGATCTGCCGCTTCAGCCATTTCTTCAAGTTTACGGCAATTCTTTTCACGCAAAAAGAGCGCCACTCGATCATGACACTTACTGATGAACTGTTCAGCTACAATCAGGTCACGAACTGACGCGTATTCTTTGTCTACTTTCGACATTTCCACCCATCGGTCGAAAAAACTCATTAATCGTGCAGCGTACTGCCGGCCGGTTTCTCCCTCGTGAGGCTTACTGTGCCGGAACTTCTCACGGTACCCTTCCGCTGTGAAGCGAAATCGCTGAAATAGAGCCAGTTTCACTTTCTCGTAATCAAGTGCATCTTCAGGGGATAGGCGACCAAACACTTTTAGCGCTTCTCCGCTTAGGCACAAACTCAGAGCCGTGGCCCACTTGTCTCTAGGCCACTCTTGCCCTGTCGCCACATTCTCAAACCTTTTTAAGTACGCATCTAGGTCATCCCGGTTTTCATCAAATCCTGGTATAAAATTATGAGGATTGACGTTGGAAGACACCCTTGATGATCGACCTATGTCTGCCCCGACAGGCTCTCTGGCGGTTTCAGTCTGAGTCAGTTGAAGGCGCAATTGGATCGTCCTTTGGGCCTGCTCCTCTACTTGTAATTGCAACTGCATTTGTTCCTTCTTCGCCTCTCTTTCTGCCGCCCTTTCCTCACGAGCTCGAGCTTCTCGCTCATCAATCCAAGTTTTCAATTCGGCACCTTCCAAACCCATGCGCATGGCCAACGCCATTAAATCTGTCGAGCTCATCTTTTCCTCACTAATCGTCAGCCTCACTCAAGCGATACAAATGGCCTCGTCCTGTCGCAGCGGACGCCAGTGTTACATTGCAGGTTCTTAGTTAATGGGTGTCCGAGCCGTCGCCCCAGACTCCCACGAAAAGACGAGGCCGTTTGTACGCCACACTTTATACACACAAAAAACGAACACACATAACATGGACAGGCTATTTAAAGCATCCTTCACTGTCTCTGTGAACTATCAAAGTCCTAAGCTAGCCGTCCCTCCTTTTAGCATGGACACAAGACATGAGGTCGGTCTCACCGAGGTTCGTTGCTACGTCTTGAGCTGGCTCGCGTTGTCCGCACGGTCAACCAGGCGACTAGTTGATGGGTAGGCTCCGCCACCGCAGCCGCGTCGCGGCTGGACACATCCGCTGGAACTCGTGCCCGTAGCCCGACAGCTCCGCGTTGCTCGCACGGTAGACGAGGTGGACCAGTTGGCACGGTAGACCAGGCACTACCACCGGCCGCGTCCCGGCCGGACACCTCTGCTGGAACTCGTGCCCGTAGCCCGACAGCTCCGCGTGTCCTCAAGCACAGGATGCTTTGAAGCCGCAGCACGTCAGCGACGCACGGCCGTGGCAGGTAGAACGTGGCAGGTAGGCCGGGCTCGACTGTTACTAGGCTCGGGTCCGGAACCCAACGGCCGAGTCGAGAGCCCCGTCTTCCTCGTTCCTTCTCGTACCTTCGCCGCCACGCTACTCAGCGCTCGTGCTACCTTCGTCGTTGTCTGCTTCAAGCGCGCACTTTGTATGGCGCGCACTTTGAATGGCGCGCACTTTGAAGCTTCGCGCACGACACATATCACAGCCCTATAATATTGCGCCACTTGTTCATGCTTTTCGTTTGGTGTTGTTTGTTGACGCAGTTATGGATGGGAATGAACATAATTTTTATGGACAAGTACAAACACAAAGTATTTGCTGCTTCCGTAAAACATTTTTTTAAAAGAATAGATTATTACCGCTGCTCTGACGAAGTTGTTGCTAGGCCTTGAGTCAAACGAATCGTTTTATATGTTTCAAATTTTGTTAAGGGCGCAAATTCATATCAAAGTACAAGCGCGTCGATGAAGTTTTCTTTCCTGATATATATATATATATATATATATATATATATATTATGTGTATGTGTGTGTATATCCCGGCTCACAATAGAAGTAGGCTTGCCCCCCCTCCTCACAAAAAGTTTTGTACGCCTTAGATTCTGACCGTATAAAATGACATGCGAGCAGAGGCAAGTGTGGCTTTTGGTCTGCGTAGCCTCACGACGTTCGAATTTGTAGAGGCTGCATGTTGAACTGAAATATGAATTTGCTTTGCACTTGGCCAATCTTTGTTTGCTTACGGTATCACCGTAACGCTAAAATTTCCTTCTTGATGCCTATATGATACACCTGGCTACAACAAACAATTATTAAAATTCTACGCGCCAAAATTCAGACAAGTTACGCAAGAGACGAGGTGCCCATACTCGTCCCTTGTACGCATTGTCTGATTTTTTGCGCTAAAAAGTTCGTAATTAGATTACCAAAAAGCCAAGTTCCACACTTGAAAGGAAATAAAGCGCCATCGCATACAAAAGTGAGCGTATTTATTGCTGTTATGCCCAATGTACTTGGTAAAAGAAAGATGTGTCAAGCACTAGAAATAACTCCGAAAATGTTTATTTTGGGAACAGGGAAGCGCATATATACGCAGCATCGCTTACCACATGCCAGTCATGCCAATAGCATATTGAAACCAATGCAAATTCAAGTTCGATGCAATTTTTCGGGCTAGTCAACTTACGCTAGGCGGCCCTTACTTTGTGGAATGCCACCTATCCCGGTGTTGACATTTTTAATTCTTCAGATAGTACGTGATTTGATTCTTGCACGTTTTCATTAATGATATGGCCCTTTTTTCAACATTTTTGCAATGCCTCCTAAACTCAAGCACAAATGTAGGACATAGTGCCTAAGTAGTATTGCTACTGTATTTAAACTCAAAACATCTTGCAGTTAGTATCGTTCTCCCGAGAAAATGTTTTCGAGAGCGAGCTTTTCAAACACTACATGTGTTGCTCCAAAGTGTACTGTTATAGACGATAAAGAATATATAACAAAAGAAGGTGGTGATAGTTTGAAAGTGGTTTTACAGAAGGTGTGATAATACAAAGTTAAATTAGGGTGCCTTAGGCTTGATCTACACAATGTCAACCAGTCATCATCATCATCAGCCTGACTACGTCCACTGCAGAACAAAGGCCTCTCCCATGTTCCGCCAGTTAACCCGGTCCTGTGCTTGCTGCTGCCAATTTATACCCGCAAACTTCTTAATCCCATCTACCCACCTAACCTTCTGGCTCCCGCTAACCCGCTTTCCTTCTCCGGGAATCCAGTTAGTACCCTTAATGACCAGCGGTTATCCTTTCTACGCGCTACATGCCCGGCCCACGTCCATTTCCTCTTCTTTATTTCAACTATGACATCCTTAACCCCCGTTTGTCCCCTAATTCACTCTGCTCTCTTCTTGCCTCTTAAGTTTACACCCACCATTTTTCTTTCCATTGCTCGCTGCGTCGTCCTCAATTTAAGCTGAACCCTCCTTGTATGTTTCCAGGTTTCTGCTCCGTAGCTAAGTACCGGCAAGATACAGCTGTTATATACCTTCCTCTTGAAGGATAGTGGCAATCTACCTGTCATATCTGCGAGTGCTTGCCGAATGTGCTCCACCCCACTCTTATTCTTCTAGTTACTTCAATTTCGTGATTCGGCTCTGCGGTTATCACCTGCCCTAAGTATACATAGTCTTTTACAACTTCAAGTGCACTATTACTTATCTCAAAGCGCTGCTCCTTGCCGAGGTTGTTGTACATTACTTTCGTTTTCTGCAGATTAATTTTAAGACCCACCTTTCTGCTCTCCTTGTCTAACTCCGTAATCATGAGTTGCAATTCGTCCCCCGAGTTACTCAGCAATGCAATGTCATCGGCGAAGCGCAGGTTACTAAGGTATTCTCCATTGACTCTTATCCCTAACTGTTCCCATTCTAGGCTTCTGAAAACCTCCTGTAAGCACGCGGTAAATAGCATTGGGGAGATTGTGTCCCCTTGCCTTACACCCTTCTTGATTAGTATTCTGATCCTTTCTTTATGAAGCACCTTGGTAGCAGTTGATCCCCTGTAGATTTGTTCCAGAATGTTTATATACACTTCATCTACGTCCTGATTCCGCAGCGTCTGAATGACGGCTGATATTTCTACTGAATCAAACGCCTTCTTGTAATCTATGAAGGCTATGTATAGTGGTTGGTTATACTCTGAGCATTTTTCTATTACCTGATTGATAGTATGAATGTGGTCAATTGTTGAGTAGCCTAATTGAAATCCTGCTTGTTCCTTTGGTTGATTGAATTCTAATGTTTTCTTTACTCTGTTAGCAATTACCTTTGTAAGTAGCTTGTATACTACATAGAGCAAGCTGATTGGCCTGTAATTCTTCAAGTCCTTGTCATCTCTTTTCTTATGTATTAAGATGATGTTAGCATTATTCCAAGACTCTGGTACTCTTCCCGTCAGAAGATACCTCGTAAACAGCGTGGCTAGTTTTTCTAACGCAAGCTGTCCTCCATCTTTCAGCAGATCTGATGTTACCTGATCCTCACCAGCAGCTTTGCCTCTTTCCGTGCTCTTCAATGCTTTTCTGACTTCTTCTATCTTTACTGGTGGGTGTCATCTGGGCTACTGCTAGTTCTTATAAAATTAAGGTCGTGGTTGTCTCGGCTACTGTACAGATCTCTGTAAAACTTCTCCGCTATTTTAACTATCCTGTCCGTGTTGGTAGTTACTTTGCCCTCTTTGTCCCTTAGTGCATACATCCGACTTTTGCCCTATCCCAAGTTTCCTCTTCGCTGCTTTGACTCTTCCTCCGTTTTTCAGAGCGTGTTCAATTCTCTCCACGTTATACCTTCTTACATCGCAAACCTTACGTCTAATAATCAACTTCGAAAGCTCTGCCAGTTCTATGTTGTCTATTGTACTTGACACTTTCATGATTTGACGCTTCTTAATTATGTTCTTCGTTTCTTGGGAAAGCTTGCCAGTTTCCTGTTAACTACCCTGCCTAACTTCCACTGCACTCCA